>JAQIXL010000036.1:0-79956 GCA_034700245.1 Poikilolaimus oxycercus
TCCGCTTCTACAAGCAGGAGATCAACGAGAAGGACCGCCCCACCCAGCAGAACATCAAGGCGGGCATCGTCATCGACAAGGAGGCGACGCACCCCGTCTATCGTCAATTCTACCTCAACAGCCACACCACCCTGCAAGTAAGTGGATGTTCTGCTGGAGAGAGGTTCCTAGGGGGCGGCGAAGACGCCCGCCTACACGGTGCTCGTCGACGACTGCAACCTCAGCATGGACGAGCTGGAGGGCGTGACCTACGCGATGGCCTTCGGCATGCAGGTCACTCTTCAGCTGCAATCTCAAGAGTCTAGATTGTCAATTCGCCTCTCTCGCTCCCCGCGCCGCTCTACATCGCGAACCGATACGCCGAGCGCGGACGCATGCTTTTGCAGCAGCATGGGTGAGTGTAGCCATGTCTCAAAGAGATCTCAGAAACGCGACGGATTCCTCTTCGGAGTCGTCTGGCTCATCGACCGACGACCTCCAGCGTCTCACGGCGCTGCTCTCCTACAAGGGCACGACCCTCGCCGAGAAGCGCATCAACGCCTGAGAAGTGGTCCCTCATCCTCCTCCCTTCTCCCTCTCCCATTCTCTTCCCCGCCCAGATAAAGCTGTTTTATGAAACCAGCCGTGCCCCCGCCTCCAGCAAAGTGAAAGTTCCTCTCTCAAGATCGGGGCAGGGAGTTGATCCCTAGAAGACTTGGTCTCTGACTGCGGCTTACCTGGAGACACGCAGAGTTGATCGCGATATCGGTGATCCTGTGATGGACTCCATGACCATTGACAAGTCTCTCGATGAAATAGACGGCTATGTTGGCTACTCTCTGAGCATGGTTCCCTTCCCTCCGTTCAGACACATCGCTTGACGTGACCCCATCGCTAGTCGATTGCCGAACTCTTTGACCATCACAAACTTTAGTAGATGAGAATGTCGAGGGCGACAGTCAGCTCCTCTGTCTCCTGGCACCGACTTTCCAACACAGAATACACTCTCATGACTCCAACCTATATGACGCACTTCCACCGAGAGAGAAGCTATCGAAATAGCAGTCTCATTTGCCAACGAATAAGGCTTTTGTCTCTCACTCCGAGAAGTCGCTGCCACCTTCTCAACAGCAACTCCGAAGACATCTGGTTCTAGAGTCAAAGACAGGTCTCGTCTTACTTATTAGACGCAGGCTCGCTGCTACTATATTTTATGTGTAGTAATTATACGCACTGGTTTGCGAACACTCTCCAGAGGTCAACATCATGTACCAATTTCGAATGTCTTGAATGCTTTTCTACTCGTACAGTCGACCTTCGTGCGCACAATTGGTTATACGTCGTAAAAATATTAGCGTGCGTAAACTTTGTGTTTTGCACATTTCAAAATATTCGTTTGTTTGTTTTTGTTTTGCTAAGTTTTTTGGTGTGAAATGAAACACTTGGATTTAGCAGTTTTGGTTGCTTCCACTGCGCGGCGAGTCAAACTGTTCGGCCTTCGGGCGACTCGAAACTTTATTCAGTCTTTAATGTTGTCAAGCGTCCTTTCTTGGTTTTTTTTAACGGTTTTTACCTGCGTGACACTTCATATTCTGGCTTAGAATGGAAGATGCACAGCAGCTACTCCTAGATGTATGGTCTGCCCTCGTTTAGAGATAAGTATGAGCGAAAACAAGCATTTTCAACTTTCTGGGGTGGGACATTCAAAAGGCACAATGCGAATGTTTTCCTTTGAAAAATCAATTGGAAACATAGAACCTTTGGAGTCGAAAATAAAGCCAGAGCAGGCCCGTAGAAGCACTATTACATCGATTGATTGATTTTGTAGCTGCCCCAAGAATTTCGATTGCTAAAATCTTGGACAGCCTTTTTCATGACGCTTTTCCAACGAAAAGTTCTTAGGAAACGTAGAACCTGTGAAGTTGGATATAGGGAAGACGGTGCAGCAAAGAGCGAAGCTGCGAAAGCATGTCTAAATTCTTTCGCGTCGCCCGTAAACAGAACAGTTCCTGAGCGCTTGATTCGCCGTAGTTGCCGGTGCATGTTCTGTTGAATGTGGCTAATATAATGCCTACATCTCAATTTGCAGGATACATTTTGAAAACAGCAGCTATGGACGACGACTATATGGATGACCAGGACTATGGCCTGGTGTGTTGAACATTGCAGTGTTTGATGTTTTGTAGGAATATTCGGATGAGTCGCCGTCGGAACCAGACGTGGACGTCGAAAATCAGTACTATAGCGCTAAGGCGCTCAAAGCGGAGGGTAATTTCTCGGAAGCTCTTCAGAACTTTGAAAGAGTAGGCGTTTCTTATTTCTGGAATCGCAATGTTTAGGTTCTGGAACTGGAGACACAAACTGGCCAGAAAGGAGAGTGGGGATTTCGCGCACTCAAGCAGATGGTAAAGATGACATTCAATTCGGTGAGTTCTTTTCCTTTCTAACCCATCTAGCTACTTCAGGGTGACTATGACATGATGCTGGGCTACTATCGACGCCTTCTCACTTATATCAAGACTGCTGTCACAAAGAATTACTCGGAGAAGTCCATCAATTCTATTCTGGATTATATTTCAACTTCGAAACAGATGGATCTCCTTCAACAGTTCTACGAAATCACCCTAGATGCGCTCAAGGTTCGGTCTTTTTGTTCGGTGTTATCTTTTTTCAGGATGCAAAGAACGAGCGTCTTTGGTTCAAAACAAATGCGAAGCTGGGAAAACTCTACTTCGATCGACGCGAATTTGTCAAGCTGGAAAAGATCATCAAACAACTTCGTATTTCCTGCGAGACCGAACAAGGTGACCAAGACCAAAAGAAGGGTACACAATTGCTGGAGGTAGGAGTCATTGCTTCCACTAGAAGAGATGTTTCAGATTTATGCGCTTGAAATTCAAATGTGCACGGAGCAAAAGAACAACAAGCGTCTGAAAGTCCTTTACGAGCAATCACTGCATGTCAAGAGTGCCATTCCACATCCGCTTATCATGGGCATTATTCGAGGTTAAAGGATCGCACTAAGCCAGAAATAGATTAGAGTGTGGCGGTAAGATGCATCTTCGTGAAGGCCAATTCGAGAAGGCTCACACCGACTTCTTCGAGGCCTTCAAGAATTTCGATGAAAGTGGCTCGCCTCGAAGGTTTATCGGCTCTTGGTTTATTAATTGAAGATAGGTGCACTTGCTTGAAGTATCTTGTGTTGGCGAATATGCTCATCAAATCTGACATCAATCCCTTTGACAGCCAGGAAGCGAAGCCATTCAAGGTAACATTTTAAAGGATGTCTTAACTTCTTTATAGAATCAAGAAGACATTGTGGCAATGACGCGTCTCGTAGCTGCGTATCAAAAGAATGAGATTGATGAATTCGAAGCCATTTTGGCGGCTAATAGAGAGTCACTCACAGCTGATCCTTTCATCCGCGAACACATTGAAGAGTTGCTGAACAACATCAGAACACAGGTTGTTTTTACTCTCATGTAATATTTCTGTCTCAGGTGCTGATAAATCTGATTCGTCCGTACACTCGAGTCCAGATGAGCTACCTTGCCTCGCAGCTGCGTATTGATGTGGCCGAGGTGACTCGACTTCTTGTTCAGATTGTCCTCGATCAAGGTATTCCGTGGTTTCACTTTCAGCCCATTTTCTTCTCAGGTATTCAAGCTCGCATCGATCAAGTGACGGGTTTGGTGTATGTGGACGAAGGAGAAGGAAGGTCGACAGGCGATGATGAATACCCGTCGAAGCTCGACTTTTCTGCTTTGCGCTCAACTACGAATCAGATCGCCAATTTGCATGTTGCGGTTGGAGGACGATCGAAGTGATGATCTATTGTCCCAAGCATCATCTCAATTTTTGAGACCGGTTACGCAATAAAATTATTCGTTCCACATCTAAAGCTATGAGCAGACTGTCTAATCAGTTCATATCGGGATTGGCTTCTCGGTGAAATTTTCGTTCTTCAGATGACAAAAGCACCTCAAGAGTCGAAGAAAGAGCTCAGCGAGCTGATCAAGAGGAAGAACGAGATTGCGGTATGTGTGCTGTCTAAAGTCTTTCACGTCAACAGGACATGCTGCAAGCCTTGGAGCAGCAGATCTACAACTTCGAGGGTTCTTACTTGGAAGAAACGGCGGAGTACGGTAACGTCATCAAGGGCTGGGATCGCTATGCTCTGGCTGCGCCTCCGTCGAGGAACGTCGGTGTGAAGTTGGAGAAGAAAGGCCCTCGCAAAGCCTTGCGAGACTCAGAACGACTCTTTTCTTTGTCTTCCACGTCGTCTCCCGTTGGTCTGAGGCAACGAAGTGAAGCGATGGAAAGACGTGAAGATGTGAGTAACTTGTGTTTTTATTCTCTTTTCGTTAAGGGAGCGTCGTCAAGCCGCGGATTGGATTCGAGTAAGAAACCGAAGAAGAGGAAGCTCGAGTCTTAACTCGTCATCAAAACTTCTGTATATATCTCTGACGACATTTGCGTCGCTTTCTAATTCCAAGTTTACTCCTGAAGCAGCAGCACAACACCGTCTTGTCTTATTTTCCCCCTTGTTGCAATAAAATCTTGCAAGTATAATAGAGAGTGTGAGGATGTGGTCTTAACCTTGTTGCATACATGTTCTTCATCGTTAGTGGGCCTCAATGCTTTTAGAGAATGCAGGTTCGGTCGGGTAACTGCTTCAACTATGTGTACAGTTGCGAGTTGGACGCGACTGTGCAACTGCGCATTCTTAGCCTGGAAGGTGTGAGCGATCGACTGTTGTCTGCGGACGAAGGCAATGCTCAAGTCGAGGCCACGGTTTGAAGCGTTTTTGTCTTTCATTCTTTTTATTCTAGTTGTATTGTAACAACAGACGAGTTGGTCATCCCGTTGCCACCGCTTTCCACGTGAATCGAGCACCGTCTGGTCGAAGTCGACAGCTCCAGACATGGGGAGAATGGCTGAGCTTGCCCGCAAAATTCAGCGAGCTGAGTCGGGATTCCTTCGTTCACTTCACTCTTTGGAAGAGTGACATGGAAGGTGGACGACGATTACTAGTTGCCGAGTCCTCGCTCACGCTTTTCAACAAACGAGGTGTCTTTCGATCTTCGCTTGTCGATGTTCACATGCATCCAGCCAGCGAGTGAGTCACTTTCTATTGAAACATTTTGTATCATAGGCCAAATCCGTTTCGGAAGGAGCGAGCGACGTGGAAATGGGATCGGCAGTCCAACATGGATCATGTTCACAAAACGATGAAACTTCAAAGCGACGGTCTTATTGAGTCAGTGCCTTGGTTGGATCAGTTTACCCGCGGACGGGTCGAAAACTTGAAGACCGAGGTATTTTCTTTTTGGTCGCAAGATTTCGTTTTTAGGAAAAGTTCGCTCATCGAGCTCTCTTCCTTGTTGTTGACACCCCAACAATTCGCTATGGCACGGACGTATTCACGGTTGTCTACTATGAAGAAGAAAGAAGGGATGAAATAATCGACGGAAGGCAGTTTCCTGCACTCTTTGATCCAGAGCTCGGCATGGAGAATCTTTGCGAGGTGAAGCACAATCTAATGACTCGTCCTGCGCGAGCTGTCGGCGGTGACCGCGATGTGAGACCAAACACGAAGGCGAAGAGGAAACTCGAGGAAGCACTCGAGGCAAGGGAGCCTCCTTCCGAGAGAGACGCATTTCAGTTGCCTTCCTCCCAGCCGTTAAGTGTGGAATTGAAAGATCTCGTGTGGAAGTTCCGCTATTATTTGAAGCAGAATCATAAGGCTCTCACGAAGTTCTTACGATCCGTGAACTGGGATGAGAACACGGAAGTTCTAGAAGCTTTGTCCCTTATCGAGTTCGTTCTCTTAAAAATTTATGTTTTCAGTGAATGGGTGCCAATTGGAGCCGAGGAGGCTCTCGAACTTCTCTCTCCAGCCTTTAATCACTCAGCTGTTCGAAAGTACGTCGTCTTCATTGATAACTCAATCGACAGATACGCAGTCTCTCGGCTTGTCGACGCTTCGCCTGATCAGATTCTTCTTTTCTTGCCACAACTTGTTCAAGCTCTCAAATATGAAACCGATGATGTCGCCCAAGATACAAGTTTTGTCCGAGAAGTTCTTGTAAGTAGTCGAATCTCTTGAAAACTTTTTTACAGTCACCAATGGATGTGTCGAAAGAGAAAGAAGCCGTTGAAGGAGATGACCTGGCTGCCTTTCTCGTTAAATACGCTGTGGGATATCCGAAGATGGCCAACTTCCTGTACTGGTAAGTGCTTTACGTAGTTATCCCTTAAATTGTTTGAAGGTACTTGCTTGTGGAAGCCCAAGCAACAGAATCGGCTGAGAAGCATTCCACGTCGAAAATGTACGAGCGGCTTCAGGTACGCTTGATGGACGCACTACAAAGAGGTCCTCCTGAAGCAAAATCTCAAGCCGCAAGTCTTAAAGACCAAGAGGTTATTTCCTTTCTTCGACCTCAATTAGCTTGTGCAGGATTTTGTTGCGACCCTTCGGCAAGAGACGACCACAGCGACGGCGAGCTTCAGTCGTCGAGACCAACGAGAGAACGCCTTACGGAAGCAGCTCGATAAGAGTCCCCTCGTCCAACTTGGCGGCCTCACCCTCCCTCTCGACCCGGGCGTCAAGTATTCATTCTGTTTTGTTTCAACTTTGCTTGCCTGAAGACTTGCGGGTGTGATTCCTGACTCAGCAACCTTCTTCAACAGCGCGATGATGCCAGTGAAACTCGCCTTCTCGACCGTTGGCAGTCACGACAACTACGTGCTCATGTTCAAACAAGGCGACGATCTTCGGTCTGTCTTCTTTGTTCAACTCATTTTTTTTATTTGTAGACAAGACCAACTGGTGATGCAGATGTTCCGTGTGATGGACTCCCTTCTACGGCGAGAACGACTTGACCTGAGGTGAGACTCCAATTTGTGTTCAGCCTTCACAGACTTACGCACTATGCAATTCTCGCAACGGGGATAAATGAAGGCTTCGTCCAGTTTATAAAGGCTCAACCCTTGCGAAATGTGATCAGCAAATATGGCTCGATACAGGTTTTCTTCAAGATTTCACGATCAGACGTTTCTTGCTGGCAGGATGCAATGCGTTCATGGCGTCCTTCGCCTTCTGCCCCTTTCGGAATTGAACCCGATGTACTGGAGAACTATGTTCGCTCATCAGCCGGTTACTCCGTGCTCTGCTACATTCTTGGCGTCGGCGACAGGTATTTCGTCTTTGCCTATCATATCTGCCAGACACCTGGATAACCTACTTCTATGCGAGAACGGACGCCTCTTTCATGTGGACTTCGGCTTCTTCCTCGGACGCGACCCCAAGCCTTTGCCTCCTCCTATGAAGATCACTGCTGAGATGATCGCCGCAATGGGCGGCGTCGACAGGTTTGTCACATACCTTTCATACATCGCTACTGGTTCTAGCAAAGCGTGGTTGCACGATTTTCGGCAACACTGCGGCTCGGCCTTCCACATTCTGAGAAGAAATGCGAATGTGATACTGAACTTGTTCTCGTTGATGCTCGACGCGGGTATCTCGGACGTGGAAATTGAACGGGACAAGGCCGTGCACAAGGTGAGTCTCTTCCTTCTTCCAAACTCTTCAGGTCGAGCAACGCTTCCGTCTCGATCTCAACGACGAAGAGGCGTTCTCCTTCATCGTTCGAGTCATCGACACGTCCGCCTCGGCGAGGATGCCCGTCCTCGTCGACTTCATGCACGACATCAAGCAGAATCTCCCTTGGTAGTCACCACTGTATATAACGTGTCATTTTGTCAGAAAGAATATATATATGCGGAATGGTTATGTAAGCAGAGATTAGAGAAGTGGCAGAAACGGCAAAACACGAAGATATGTAGTAGATTAGGCTTGTAAGGAAGCGTCCCATCCACGGATAAGAAGACGGTGTTCGTCAGCCACAACTTGAGGGAACTCTTGAGGGAACTGATGGCGGATCTCAGCCAGACGGGAGCCCTCGGCACTCTCGACTCGCAAGACGCGGGGTTCCTCTTCGAGTTGTGTGATGTCGAGGATACGCGAGTCTTCGAGTTCCTCGTTCTCGGGCAGAGGAGGCAGACTTCCGGCTGACCGCGACACTCGCTTCCCCGCCGACACACTGCGCACCCTCGCCCGCCCTCGCTCCTCGCGCACTTCTGCCGGGGGCAGAACTTGCAGACGGAGACCGTCTCCCAGAACCTCCACGTCAAGTTGTTCTTCTTTGGGACGACTCTCACTTCTTGGACGTTCGACGGGTTTTTCTCTCGGTTTTTCCTTGTCTTCCTTCTTTTCTCTGAGAACTCGACGAGGAAGATCTTCGAAAGTGATGTCTCTCTCTTGTGGTGAGACTTCTCTCCTCTCTTCCACTTCCACTTTTGTAGGAGTTGAAGGCAATTCCAGGAATCTTGCCCGTAGTGGCTCATAGCCATCGGGAGTGCGTCTGTCTTCTTTGGGCGAAGGAATAAAAGGAGCTCTGACGAGTCCCCTCTCCTCGAGATCTTCTGGGGAAACTCGCACGGGTCGATAGATGGTCGTCGTCTCTTCAACAGTCTCCGTCTCCTCTATGAGGATTTTCTTTGGAGGAGCTGGTGGAGGAAGTAGAGGAAGGGCCGTGGCAAGAGGAGTTGGCGTGGCGAGGGGCGTCTTCTCTTCCTCGAGGCGATCACAAGCAGCGGTGTCAGCTCGGAAAGAGAGCTCGTCGATGAGAGAAGAACCCTCAGACTCGGCGATGGGGGCGGCGAGCGACTCGTCGAAGGCGGAGGAGAAGTCGGGGTCGAGTCTGGAAGGGAAGACGTGTCCCGACTGGCAGTCCCTCAACTCTCTCTCAAGGCTTTATTCGAGGCAGGAGATGCGAGTGCCGTGAGTGGCTAGGAAAGAGGGAAGGGGAGAGGGAGAAGAGGAGAGGGAGACTGCCAGTCAAGACACCACACACGCTTACAGATGACCGACGATGTGGCCGAGGGCGTCTCGCGTCTGGTAGAGTTGGAAGATTTCCTGGCCGGGCTGCGAGAGACTCGACAGAGGACGACTCTCCGTCCCTCCACCCTCCTCTGCCCTCGAGAAGTGCTCGTAGGAAGGCGGCGGTGAACGGGCGAGTGACGGAGAACGAAGCACGGGCAGTCCTTGTTCCTGAGAAGTGTCGAGGGACAAGGCCGACGCGGCCAGAGGTCTTCCACGAGAGAAGTCAGCCGCCGGAGACTCGTAGCGTCGATGTGACTGCGAGGAGAAGGGACGAGGAGCCGTGTGGTAGGAGCTGGTGGAGGGGGAACGACGGAGACTCAACACTCTTCTCTTTCTTCCTTCCACTCACTTGTAAGGACGGAGTTCCTCTTCGCTCTGTGAATAAAGTCGAGACTGGCCGAGGGGAGCAGCGAAAGTATTCAGTTTGATGTGAGAGGGACTCGGCGTTCTAGAAGAGAATGTCCCCGAGAAAAGAGAGAACCTCGCATCTTCGAAGGGCTCCTCGATGGAAGAGGGTCGAAGAGGCGATTCCGTCTTCCTCTCCACGAGCTTCTCCTTCCATTGCACGGCCTTGTTGCTCGTCGCTGCGAGTTGTCGGAAGAGGGGACGGTCGTTGATGAGAGTCTCGGTGCTGCAACTTCTTCCTTCCTTCCCTCCTCACCGAGTCCCCATCCACTTCTCGTACTCGCGTCCATTCGCCCTCACGAGTTGTGGTCGATCGTCGAGAGCGGGGGCTGGTGCAGGTGGCAGAACGAAGAACTCCTCACGATTTGGATCCACTCGAGCACGGAAAACCTTCAGAAATGGACAAGGGAGAGAAAAGAACCTCAACAGTTGTTGTTGTTGTGACTTCGTCCTTGAGGAGAGCGTCTGGCGGCTGCTCCACATAGGGCGCCTCGCTGTTTCTGGAGAAGGCGCGTGAAGGAGCATAATCATCCCGCTCCTGCAGCCAGGGCATGAAGGGGAGAGGGAGGAGAGAAGCAGATCCCAGGAAGGGGGCCGGCCACTTGATCCGCATGCTCCTCTTCTTCTGAGGGAGAAGGCACACAACTCGGGTTACCACGTCAAAGGGAAGCAATTCTTGAAAAGAACTGGACGGGAAGAGGGAGAAAGGAGGGGAGGGGAGAGAGTAGAAAAGAGGACGAACAGTGTGGAAGACGTTGAGTTGTACTCGATCGGGCTCGATGAACTCGTCGGGAGGAGAGTCGCGGCCACTGAAGGAATCAACGGGAGAAGGCGGTCCTTCGAGAGCTGGTCGACGTCTTTCAGATGAGGGGTCGCGGCTGATGGCTGTTTGAGGGGAGAAGGAAGGTTGTTGTGGAGCGGGCATCGCGGGCCAGGAGTGGCCGTTCCACAGAGGAAGCGCTGCCGACTGAACGCCCGAGTGGACGACGACGCCGTTGTGGGGACCGAAGGTTTGCACCGAGGTCGCCATCTGGATGAGCACTCGGCCTGCGCGAGTGGTCGTCCTCGACTTGTGACGGGAGGAGGGCATCCTGCAAGAAAGAAGCTTGCATGCGACGCGGGAGAAGGCGGCTCGTGAGTCAGAAGAGTGCGAAGAGGAGCGCTGTCTGGGCTCTCTCGCAGGCACGCGGCACGGGCAGAGAAGGCACTGTCACTATACGAGGGCCCCTCGCCGTCTCCATGGAGAGCACCGAGATTATCGCGCGCGCTTCACACCGCGCAAACAATTGGCTCGCTTCCACTCCGAGGGCATCCTTCCTCGCGAGGAGTAGGGCAAGGGGAGGAGAGGGAGGGAAAGGAAGGAGTGCGGGGAGGGAGGGAGGCCTGCGGCGACATTCCGTCCCCTTCTTTCCTTCTGTTTGCTCTTTCAGCGCTCACACACGCAACACGAGCCTCGTAGCATTTATTTGGACTCCAGGTACTCTCCTCTTGTTCTGTAGCACGCCCACACGCGAGAGGTCAGGAAGAGGTCAAAGAAGACCGCTCTTCAGAGGGCCTCCCACTGGCGGCGCGGGCCGGCTGGCCAACTCCTTCCCTTCTCCTTCTCCCTTCTCTTTATCTCTTGTCTTCCCCCTCTTCCCTCAGTTCTCCTATGTCCTCCCTGAACACCAGATAAACATGACACCAGAGTCAGAGTCTCCGCTACCAAGGACCGTTTCCAACACCACTCCTTGACACCGAGGCTTAAGGGGGCCTCGGGTGTTAAAGTTCCCTTCAGCTATCTGTCCTTCTCCTAGCTCCCACTTCTCCTTTCATCCAAGAAGGTTCCCGTGATGAAGCGAGAGGGTTATGTAGTTTGGCGCTAGACGAGAGGATGAAGTTGCGTGCACACCTCAGCAGACTCGTCCACGAACAAACATCGCTAACAAAGGAGAGGACTGGAGAGGAATGGAAAAGAAGAAGAAGAAGGGAAAGGCGAGAACGCGACTCCTAACAGCCGGGACACGCTTCTGCGCAGTCTTCCAGAGAGTTGGAACAAGAGGGACAAGAAGGAAGAGAGCTCTAGACTATACTTCAATCCTCACGCAGCATCAGAGTGCACGTTGAATCAAGAGCTCCCTTGAAGGAGTTCTACTTGAGGAGTTTCGGATGACTCTCCAGCATTCTTATTAAATAGTCTTCTCGGAGAGACTCTTCTCATGCAAATGATCTGGTTGCTTCTTGAGGAGAAGGAAAAGATCCACTTTATTCGATGGACCACCCCCTCAGGGTTAGAAGAATAAGAATCTCTTCTCGTTTAAAGATCTTTATGTGAGGTTTCTCGTAAATCACAATTGTGTTCCTTTTGTGTCCCTGTGCTGTCCCCATCTGAAAGAGCTCTTCTTTTGCACGTGAAAGGAGGAGAAGGAAGAGTTGGACGAAGAACGAGCATTGACCTGGAAGAAGAGAAGAGAAAGGAAAGGAGAAGAGGAAGTGAGATCAAGGACGAGAGGAGAGCTTTCTCTTCCTCTTCTTCTTCGACTGGAAATGCGGCGGTTCCACGGGACCCATGCCGTGTCCGTAAGTGATGAGGAAGGGGTCCGTGCCAACGTTGACAGCTCCTGACAGAGGGAAACGGACGCCGACTCCCGCGTCGCCGAGGGGAATCGGGAAGTCGAAGCCTCTGAAAAGAACTTCTTCGACAGAAGAGAAGGAAGAGACCCGTCGACAAGATAGTCGTCTCCCGGCTCGACGTCCACTCCGAAGGCGAGATTGTGGAGGAAGGGGTTGCAGAAGGGAGGACGACAACGGATGGGCACGAAGTTGCCGGGAAGAACGGAGACCGGAATCGAGGGAACGCCGCCTTCAAGACCAAACTCGGAGAAGGGAGGGACACTGACGGCGAGCCTCGTTGAAGACCGGGTCCGTGCCCAGGGCGGCGACTGTTTCGGGAGAGATGCCGAGGACATTCGTTGGACGATTCAGCGTGCCGATTCCGACTCGAGTGTTGGGTCTTCCACTACGAATGCCCGCTAGAAGCTGCGAAGAGGAAGGGAAGGAGACCTTTCCAGTCCCATTGTCCCCAGCCGACGATGGGCACGTTGAGATTCCCGTCGACTGTGAAGCGAGAGCCGGGATTCACATCGAGACCTCCACTGAAAGTAGACGAGAAGGGGAAGATGGGCGAAAGGGAAGACGCGTCTCGACCCGGATGAGGCTGCAACCTCCACGAGAAGAAGCTCTTCTCACCTGGTAGATGGGAGGCACATTGTAGTCTTCGACGCGAGCTTGGAAGGGCGCCGGGTTGGGAGGGAAGGCCTGTCCAGAGACGACGTCGACGAGGAGACCCGCGAGAAGGACGAGCATCCAGAAGGATGACCGTCACCTTCGGAATCGCGGCTCTTTTGTTTGGTTGAAGAGCCCTGAGGGGAACAGGTGAGAAGGTCGTCGCCCCTCTCCTCTCGATGTCCCTTTGCGGTCTTGTCCCCGAGAAACGTGATGACCCGAGCTTCGAGGTTCCCGTCGATCCGGACGACGGAGCAAGGGCAACGAGCCTCTAATAGCGCTAATTGTGCATCGGATTTCTCTCGCTTCTCCCTCAGCGCCCTCTCCTCCCTCCACCAAGCTCCTCGTGAAGGAGACAAACCTCCTCCCTCTCCGAGTTCAGTGCCTGCCCCTTCCCTCATAGTCGCCAGACTCTGGCATTCGGCTGAGAGAATTGAGTTTAGAAGGATCGGCGGCAGAGGCGCCACGCACAGAAGCGTCTCTAGAATTCACTCAGCGAGTGGTGACTCGGCCCTCTTGCACCTGCGATCCCTCGCCGGCCCTCACTGAGGCGAAGACCCGCGAGTCTCGTCCCTCCCTCTCTCCCGGTCTCCTCATCTCATCAAAAACAAGACGTCGACGCGTCTCAATTCGCACGCCGCCGCCTTGCCCAGCCCCAGCCCGATGTGGGCGCGTCTCGAGAGAAGTCGCTCGACTTTCCGGCCGCGTCGCCAGCCCGACACCGAGTCGCAACTCGAAGAAGCGACGCTCGCTGTTCTCGGCGCCACCGAGGTGCGTCTTCTTCCCTCTGAAGATGACTGTTCAGACTGGGAAGAGTTGTCTCGTGCGGGAATTTCTCTGGAAGTCTGGCTTTGTCTCCGAGTATCGACCGACTGTTGAAGATTTCAATTGGATCGAGTACGACAATGGACAAGGACAACAACTCCTTCTCCAGGTTCGTCTCTCCCTCTTTGGACTCGTCGAAGGTGATCGACGCGGGCGGCAGTCGAGACTTCCTTGCGATGAGACAACTTTATGTGAGAACGGCCGATGCCTTCCTCGTCGTCTTCGCTGTGGACAATGAGTCATCGTTGGACGAGGCATGCAAGATCGTGGAAGAAATAAGGGAGAAGAGAGGTGGCGCTGTGAGTCGCCGTGAAGGAGGAAGGAGATGCAGGTGCCGGTGCTTCTTGTGGCGAACAAGATGGACAAGATGGAGCAAGAGGACCAGCGAGTGCTCGAGAGGGCGACGGGCTTCAGTCTGGAGGAGGGAGTGCCCCTGCAACGAGTGAGTGCGAAGGCTGCCGACGAGGTGGAGGCGGCGTTTCGCGAGGCGCTACGAGGTCTTGCCGTGCGTGGTGTGGGCGCCGTGAGCGGTCTACGGCGGCGACGGCAGTCGATGCCGTCGTCGGAAGGGGCGCGAGAGGCGGCGCGACTCGGAGGCCGACGAGGTTCGGCGAGACGTGAGAAGGCGGGCAACTGCGAGGTGCAGTGAGGGAGGAGTCCCCTGTAAGTGTTCTCGGCTAATCAATCCAATGAGGAGTTGGCAGCTCCCGGGGGACCGTGCACAAAGGCGGCAAATGATGCCGCGTCGCGCCGCCCCGTGACGATGGCGCATCGCCTCGCCGTCTGGAGCGGTGTCGTCTTTGCGGCCCTCGTCTTGGTCTGTCTGCTACTCCTCCTTCTCTTCCTTGCCTGTCGCTGTCGACGCGAGAAGTCTTCCTACGAACCGTCCAAGGCCGTCGCCCAGAGCCGCGACAAGACACCGCAACGCGAATTCTACGTGTGAGTGCCACTGAAGCGGTTGTCTCCTGTGCTCGACGTCTTTTTCATGTCCAAAGTCCTTTTACTTCAATCCCGTTGTTCATGTATTCACTCGCAAAGAAAATGTAAAGCGAGAGAATAAATAAATATAACTATGCAGAGGGATGATGCATTAGAGGGCAGCCAGCCATTAGAGGACTCAGGCTGGCACAGCGATGCCCCATTTGGCGCAGACGCCGAGGAACTCGCTCGAGTGTCGCGTCACATCCTGCCACTCCTTCTCACCTCTTTCTTTCCACTCACCTTCACCGTCACCTCTTCTGATGCCGAGACGCCGAAGAGCTTCGGCACCGGCTCGCCAGGGCGCTCCCTCTCCCAGAAGCGATGGGCACGTGCTCGCAACTGTCACTTTGACACAGTGAGGAGAAGAACTCACAGCTTGAACTCTGTAGACATAGAGTCTCTGCTGTTCTTCGAAGAATGCCCTCTCCGAAGGCTTTCCACGGAAGAAGGCCCATTTGAGACGCTCTCGTTCGAGTTGCTCGGCCTCCTTCAGCATCGCATCCACTTCATGTTCCAGCTTCGAGCGTTCTTCCTTCGCCGCCAGACCTTCTCGACCACAGACGAGCGCGGGCACTTCCAGACTCTCAGCACGCACCGCCTCGAGCTGCTCGCGCTGAAGCCGCTCACATTGATTCGCCCGCAAACATCCCCATTTGCTTCAATAACCCAATGCGTGCCCTTTGGCGCCTGGACGAGGCTCGAGAGATGCGAGGGCCGAAGGGAGGCTGAGGGGGCGAAGGGGATGGATGCGCTCTGAGAAGACAAGAGACACACCCGGAGGAAGTGAATCTCTCCGAAGGCCCTTCTCAATTGCTCGCGCAGTTCTTCCACTTGTTGACCAGAGAAGACATCTCCGAGGGCGAGAACCGATTTGGGAAGAGGTGTCGACGGCGTCTTTGCTGCCGATTCCATGCTCGCCTCGATTCCCTGCAAAGAAAATGTAACGAACAAGATTCAAAACAAACCATGAGCATCATCTTTTTAGCTTGAGACTTGATCTGGTCCTTCAACTGTTCTTTCTCTTTCTGTAAATTTTCGATTTCGCGGTCGTAATCGGCCACGACCTCGTCCAACTCCCTGAAAAATATAAACGTCAAGAGAACAAGATACTTTTGTTTCTTGTTTAAGTCTTCAACAAGTTGTTCGTTTTGTGTTTCGAGAAACTGTGAGCGTTGCGAGTCCGTCTTCCCGGTACTCTTCATCCGAGCGTCTGCCATTTCAAGTCGATGCTAAACATGAAGAGATGCATGTCTTCAAACGAAGGCCACCTTCAAATTGCCGATTTCGTCGAAGTAAGTGCGGATGGTTTTCTTGTGTTCGAGGATCTCGCCCTCCTTCTTCTCGATTTGCCATCGAAGACCTTCCGCCTCAACAGCAGCCGACTTTCGTTGGTGAGCTCTGTCGAGGAGTGGAGGAAAGACCTGCACGATTGCTCTTCTCATTTCCAGTGACACTCACTTTCTTGTCCGGCTTCGCCACTTCCATTGAACCTCCTTCAATCACCGTGCCAATCCGCTGCACGGCTTCGTTCAAATTCCACAAGGCCTTTCTACAAAATTGCAATACATTCAAACATAAAATGACAAACTCGATGGGTTCAAAGACTTTGTCAACTGGAGTGGCACCAGCGGCCTTTTCGACCACACCATGAAGCATTTCCTTGAGCCGCGACTCGGGGAAGCCGTCTCCTTCTGAATGAAATTCTCAGAGTTTGAAAAGCAACTCACCGCCAACAAGACTCATCTGCACACTAGCGATTGAACAAGTTTCGTGTGCGATCACGTTGATTCTCTCTAGAGAAGAAAGCACCGACGAAACGTCTTCCACGACCTAGAACGGGCAATTAGGATAACGTTCAAGATGAAACCTGAGGTGTTAACTTGATGTCCCGTTCATCGGGAATGCGTTTCTTGGCTCTCATCAGAAGCGTTTCCACAACATCCATCTTGGCGCTAACAGTCTTGATAAAGTCGGCAAATTCACAAGATTCGTTTCCAGGCTGTAAATTTAAATGCAAAGAAGACGACACAAACGAAGAGGAAGAAGGCAAGCCGTTGAGCATTCGTCTTCCACCAAGCGACAGCAGCAATAGAAGCATTGAGGATATTCCTCAACCAAGCAGCTGCATCGAAGCCATCGAGCCCTATGTGAACAGCGAACGTGTTCTAAGAGACTTTGAAAGGTTCGGAAGAGAAAGAGAACCTGCAGAGTGGCGAGACTCTTTTCAACATTTTCGAGGCTCGTGTTCTCGTCGAAACGACCTTGTTTCAGCAATTCCAAGTACTGGTCAATGACTCGTTCCTGCGCCGTCATATCGAGTTGTTGTTGTGCCAAGCGTGAGAGTTGCTCTGCGGAACACATGGAAATAGTGCTAAATTTCGATGACGGAGACTAGATGACGGTTTCAAACCAACCTTTCGAACTTGTTCGCCACAGCATGGAGCGATTGCATGAGAAAAGCAACTCGCGCGCAGAGAGCCCACTGCTCAGCCTTATGAGAGCGAGTAACATGCTCTTTGCGAATTCCACCAGGCACTCCGATATACTAAACCAATCAACAACAACATTTACATACCTTCTCAGAGAGAAGACGACTAAGAAGAAGTACTTTGGACGACAGCCGTGGGAAGAAGATCGTAAGAAGCAGGGCATCATTGTCGCCTAAACAGTAATTGGCCGAAGAGACAAGATCAACCAGCTGGCTTCGTGAAATTATCGGGAAGAAAAGCACGTAGAAGTCCCACATGTTTCTGGGAGAACTCGTATTCGATCGCTTTCACTTGAGCCTCGACAAGCTCGGCATAGGCACGACTGGTGTTCGACTGGTTCTTGCTCAGTTGACCCGCAAACTCTACTTCTTCGTTCTCCTTCGCCGACAGTCGTTCTTCGTAGCGAAGAACCTACAAATTCAAGCGTCCAGTGCACATACTTTGAATCTAGTTAATTATCTTGCGAGAAGCATGAAAAATTCTGAGACTTACTTGATCTTTGAGATCTTGTATCTCTTCATTCAATTCACCGGTTCTCTTGCGGAATTTCATGATCACAGCCTCCAACTCGTCGCTGTGGCGTTGCTCTTGCTTGATTGCACCATTCAACTAAAACATAATTCAATGGTAAAAGTTAAAATTCTGAAAGCACCTCGTTGATCTTGACCTGAAGAGCGGCAATATCCTTCAGTAAGTCTTTCTCGACGTCTTTTTGAGTTTCTTGAATTTGCTCGTCCATTAGTCTCATTTCTTCAAAATCTTCCAGCTCCTGTTCGAGCTTTCTAAACAGCCCTAGCTAAGAATACATATTCTTACTGAATCTTTTCCTCCATGTCGAGATTCTTCGTTGTCAACTGCATGATCATCTCCTCCGCGCCCATGGCCGCATCGACCTACAACTAAAACGAAAATGTCTGCAAATTACTTGTTCTTGGAGCTCGATCAACTGCGCTTCGAGATCTTGAATCCTCTTCACGGAAGATTCAGCCTTTCTTAGAAGTTCGACATTCTCGGCACGCAGCATTTCAGCATCCTTCACAGCTTCGTTTTTGTCCGCTACGGCTTGACCATTCAGATCGCGAAGCCTAATGGAATACTTTTCATATATTTTCATACTTGATAAGAGCTTCTTTAAGTCTCTCGTTCTGCTGTTCAAGTTGCTTCATTTGAACACTATTTCCCTGAAAAACCAGTTACAAATCAGAACAAGATGGCATACTGAGGGGGCACTGCCTGTACCAGTTTGAACCATTTCTTCCTTGAGGATAGCCAAGTCCGCTTCAGTCTCTTCAAGTTTTAGCTTCACAGTTTCCAGCTGAAAGATTTCGTTTAAAATGAAAATATTCCTTACCTCACTAGCTAAGAGTTCGGCCTTCTCCTCCGCCATTTCTTTGTCGATTGTTGCCATTTCAAGTTCTTCGGCCGCTCTTGAGAGATCCGTCTAAACATAGTATTCGGACAGGAAGAGTTCGGGGGATTACTTGGTTGTTGTCCCTCCATTCACGAGCATCCGCGGCTTCTTTCTTCGCCTCTTGCAGTTGTCGCTGTAATTCCGCATGGGCGTCCGTCATACGACTTTTGTATTCGAGAAGACTTTGAAGCTGAATTCGCATACGCTCGAACTCGAGTACTTTGGCTTGGTCTTCCTTTCTCTTCAATCTGAAGATAAATCATCAATCAACTAGAAATGAAATCCGCCAACCTTAAGGTCTCCACCTTTTCCTCGAGATCCTTGCATTGAAGTCGAAGATATTCTAGTTCAGATGGGTCGTCGACAGACGGTGCTTTAAAAGATGGCGACGGGGGAACCAGAGGAGACTGCAATTGATATTCCATTAGACGATTGAATTCAACTTAAAATTCATGTCATGCAATTGCCGCTAAACAAAATCTACAACAGATAGAAAGTACATGCTGAATAGAAGCGGGAATTGGCATCACCTCTTCCATTTTCTTGACGCGGCTCTTCACGTCGATAGTTGGCGGTGGCAGTTCCTCGAAGGGCACCACATCCTTTGACGGCTGAAATAATGAAAATCCCTAGAGCATAAAACATAGCCAAGCCAAGCAGAAATAAGTTCGGGGAAGATCTATGAGAAGAGCCGATATACCGAAAGCAAATTATCTCTACTGAGAGTAGAATAAGAGTTAGAAACAAAAGCGGCGGTGAAAGACTTAATTGAAAGAGAATGAATGTATTGAAACCTTATGGCCGGCCCCGGGACTCACAGGTTGACTGATAAGAGGAGATGGAGGCACAGGTTTCCGCTTCTGTGAATACGTACAAATGGATAAGGAGACTCCACAGATAAGGGAGAAACTCCACAAATATAGAAACCAACTACCTCAACGTCGGAAGAGCTTTGTGCTTTGGACGCCTCCGGTGCTCTCGTGGTGGATTTCTTTTGAATGGTCGCTGAACGAGATGCAATGTTCTCCCGAGAGCCTGCTGGGCTCATCTTCGGCGAACTCTGAAAGATTTATTTCTTCACAGAAGAAAGGTTACCCCAGGAGAAGAACGAGATGTGTTAAGTTGATTTAACTGCGAACTGGAACCTGGTCGAACAGAGCCTGGCGGCTTGAGACCAGTGGCACGCGAGCTTGTGCTCGTGGTTTCGCGTCGAAGCTGAATCAGAATAAGTTAACACCAATTAGAACGAACCTGTGAAGGACGAATGAAAAGGCCGTAATTCATTTCGCATGTGAAGTATGCAACCTCTTTAACGGTTCCATTGTTCTTTCCTTTAGGCTCGTCCAAAATGACTCCAACCTATTGACGTGAACAACAAAGACATTTCGTTCGCAAACCCATTCGCCATCGGAAAATTGAGTCGCGCCAACGAAGGCAACCTTTCCACGTCCATTCTTCTCTGAAAGAGAAATATTCAAAGAGAAATGTTGTGTATGTACCTGTCTCTACCCGTTCACCGACTTCAAATGACATGCCCCGACAACGTCTCGCGGATCTCTGCAACTGATTCACTAAGCCGATTCAGTTCTATCTATAGACAGCAGCCAACCGAAAGAACAATTTCGCAACAAAGCCGTCCTTGACAGCTGCGCGCGCGCGCGCAGAGAAGTCTTCGCCGCAAAATAAATAGAAAGCGAGCGCGCCAGAATTCGCCGCCGCGCCTAGCTTTAAAATTCCCGCATTCCCTACTTTCTATACTTTGCGTTTTCTTATCATTGAGTGCTTGTCTTTTGTTGTCGGTTGTCCTTTTTCAAGTTCATTTGCGCGAGGATATTCCCATCTCTTTGAAGAAATGCTGTTTGTGTTTAGAAAGCGGGTATGGAGTGCGATATCGCATCATATCATGTTGAATCTTTCAACTATCTCGCTGATATTGGCGTGAATCTTGCGGCGTTGGACGTTCCGCATGAGAAGTTCCGCCTTCCATCTGGAGAAGCGGTTGAATTTTGCTACACGGGTGCAGTTTTGGGCAAACCTTCATATGGTGCTGGCGTGAGTCCGAGCTGTCGTGTGTCATTATCTCTTGTTAATAGAATAAGGATCGCGATGGACTGCCATTGTATCCAGCGGAATGCCGCCAGCGAGGCCTCACTTATCGAGGAAATCTTACAACTAGTGTCGATGTGAGCACACGTTTCACAGGAAAATATAGTTTCAATTCTAGCTCTTCGTGAATGGAAATCGCATTGACACTGTGAATGTGGTCGTCGGACAGGTGCAGTCGATTTAGCTTCTTTTCGTAATGTGCAGGTCCCGATTATGCTCAGATCATCGCGTTGTCATCTGCAAAAGATGACGCGAGAAGAATTGGTGAAAGTCGGAGAGGAGCCCGTTGAGAGGGGCGGATATTTCGTCTGCAAGGGATCCGAAAAGGTTTGCTTATTTGAATTTAAAACAAGGTTGAATAGGTGATTCGTCTGCTTGTTGCTAATCGCCGAAACTACCCAATCGCTCTCATTCGCAAGACTTTTCGAGAGAAAGGTGATCTCTTCACTGAGTTTGGTGTGATGATGCGAAGCGTGCGACAGAATCACTCGGCCGCCATGATCACTCTTCATTACCTTCAAGACGGTTCCATGCACCTCGCTCTCCAGGTTCGAATCCTCAATTGCAATAACGCGAATGCAGTTTCGGCGTGAAATTTTCTATGTGCCTCTGCTGTGGGTCATGCGTTGTTTGACTGACAAGAGTGATATCGCAATCGCGGAAGATCTTCGGAGGTCGGCACTTTTATTAACAATTCGATTTTTAGGCTTCGCCCAGACGATGATTTCTGGGCTTCTAGTGTACGTCACATGCAGCTATGCGCAAGTGAAGATGGGATAATTCAGCGTCGACATGCTCTCAAAGCTCTCGGCTCAAGATTTCGAGTGGCAATGACTGACAGAATTGCGCCTTGGGAAGAGGACGAGGTTCTTTTCTCTTTTTTTGGAGAACATTTTCTCTGGCAGGAAGTAGCACGTTTTCTTTTGCGATCGTGCCTAGCGATTCACTTGGATAATGACGAAGAGAAGTTGCAGCTGCTCGCCTACATGGCTCAGAAATTGGTTGCTCTTGTCAGAGTACGTCTTGGGCGCTTTAAAAATGCTGTTGCAGGGAGAATGCATTGCAGAAACTCCGGACAACCCACAGTTTCAAGAAGCGGCAGTTTCTGGACACATTATGCTCCTCATTATTCGCGAGCGCCTGGAAAATATCCTTGGTGTTGTTCGGCGGAAACTGGAGTTTGCAGCTAAAAAGAAAGGGTCCACTTTTACGTTCACATCGTGAGTCCGCCTAATTTTGAGAGACAGTTGCTTGTTCAGCACCGAGTTTCATCGCGCACTTGGATCACACCAAGGAGGTGAAATAACGCGTGGTCTCGAGTACTTCCTGGCAACGGGAAATCTTATCACAAAACTCGGATTGGCTCTGCAGCAGGAAACTGGGTCCGTCTGTTCTTTTAACTGACTTCTTTAGTTTCTCTGTTATTGCCGAAAGAATCAACCAATTGAGATTCGTTTCGCATTTTCGCGCCATTCATCGGTTTGTTGTTTGTGATTGAACTAAGAAGTTGTAGTGGCGCCTTCTTCATGGAAATGCGAACGACTGACGTGCGAAAGCTACGCCCGGAAGCATGGGGCTTTGTGTGTCCGGTGCATACTCCCGATGGAGCTCCTTGTGGACTTCTCAACCACGTGACTGCGTCTTGCGAAGTGACTACACATTACGAGGACACGGAGCAGCTAAAGCCTTTCCTTGTTGAACTCGGCATGATTCCACACTCGCACGTCTCCTTAATGGACGTCTCTGACAAGGTTCACGAACTTCAAAGCATTCAGCGACATTTCTTCAGGTGCTTCCCGTGTTTGCGGATGGTCGGTTTTTGGGAATGTTTCACCGATTCAAGATGGATGCTGTTGAACGAACCCTTCGCAAGGCCAAAGTGACTTTATTTTTCGGAAATAGTTCTAGGTTTCCAAGCAAGACAAAAGAGTTCCGTACAGAGCTGAGATTGCTCGAATTCATCCATCAAATGATCCGAAGAACGTCATCACTCAGTTACCCGGTCTATACGTTTTCTCTGATCCAGCTCGTCTGGTGAGACCGGTGCGAAATCTGTTGGCAAATGACACTGAATATATTGGTGAGCTGGTTCTCCATAGTTGCTAACGTTTGATTTAGGAATGTTTGAGCAGGTTTATCTATCCATTGTCATTGACCCGAGTGAAGCTGAGGAAGGTGTAACTCGTCATCAAGAGTTGCATCCTTCGTGTCTCTTTTCTTTTGCCGGCAATCTCATTCCTTTTCCGGATCACAACCAGTCACCGCGCAACGTCTACCAATGCCAAATGGGTAAACAGACAATGGGTACACCAGTGCAAGCATGGCAGTACCGTGCCGACAACAAGATGTATCGACTGCAGGTTTAAATCCTAATTTGGCACTAGATTTGTTTTTTTAGTTTCCTCAAAGTCCTTTGTTGAAGTTGGAAGCCTATGATAAGTACGAGATGGACGAATACCCTCTTGGTACAAACGCTTGCGTTGCTGTTATTTCGTACACAGGTGAGCCCGCAGTGGAGCTTGACTTCTTGCAGGATATGACATGGAAGACGCAATGGTCATCAACAAAGCCTCATTTCAACGTGGATTCGCACACGGCACTGTCATCAAAGTTGAAAGGTTCTTCCTTTCAATGTCGCATTTTCTTTCAGAATTCAATTGACTGAAGGAAAGGACAAGAACACAGTCTTCTTGAAGGATCCCAAATCCACGTGTACAACCATTACTGGCGATGGTCTCCCTATTCAAGGTATTTCATTTTGAAGCTGCATTTATTTCCAGGTCGTTTATACAAAGAGCATGAAGTCTACTATTCGAAGCTGAACCTGGAGACGGCGAAGTTTATGGAAGAGAAGTTTCATTACAAGGAAGACGCATACTGCGGAATAGTGAGGATAGTTCGAGATGAAACGAAAGACGCGGCTGTGGTGAGTGACATCAGAAGAGTGGCGACTATAAGAGTTGCAGCACGCCCTCATACAATGGAGATTCCAACGCAACCCCATCATTGGCGACAAATTCGCGTCACGTCACGGTCAAAAGGGCATCAACTCTTTCCTTTGGCCGGTGGAGTCGTTGCCTTTCTCGGAGAGTGGCATGGTGCCTGATATCATCTTCAACCCTCACGGCTTCCCTTCTCGAATGACCATCGGAATGATGATCGAGAGTATGGCGGGCAAAGCTGCAGCCATGCACGGCTCCTACTATGATGCATCTCCTTTCGTTTTCAAGTGAGTGCCTTTCTTGTCTTCAAAAGGTAATGTCAGTGAGAAAAAAACGGCTATTGATCATTTTGGTCAGTTGTTATCAAAGGCCGGCTACAATTATTACGGCAACGAAACGATGTACTCAGGAGTCGATGGACGACAAATGGAGGTTCCATTGCATCTATTTATTAACTCCTTTAATGCAGGTGCAAATTTTCTTCGGTGTTGTATACTATCAGAGACTTCGTCATATGATTGCCGACAAGTACCAAGTGCGTTTGTCTGAAGGAAAGCATGCTATTAGGTGCGAGCAACTGGACCGATTGATCCGGTGACGCTACAGCCAGTGAAAGGTCGAAAAAGAGGAGGCGGCATCCGCTTTGGAGAAATGGAACGTGACGCCATCATTGCCCACGGCACCGCCTTCGTCCTTCAGGTCTGTTTTTACTATTGCTAGCATCTTTGTAGGATCGCTTGCTGAACTGCTCGGATCGTGATTTCGCATACGCTTGTGTACGATGCGGCTCCTTGCTGTCTGTTCTCATGAGCAGCAAGATCACTCCGCCGGCAAAGACAAAGGTGATTCATTTATTTAGAGGATGGTGAGATTTCTAGTTGAAAGAAAAATACGGAGAGAGGCAGGTGTGCCGAACGTGTCAGCAAGACGATCAAGTGTGCATCATTCAGGTACTGTGATAACGGCTCACTAATCTTTCAGGTTCCTCGAGTCTTTCGCTATCTGACAGCCGAATTGGCCGCGATGAACGTGAAGATCGAACTGGGCATTACTCCCCATCTTCACTGAATCTTTCCTTCTCTAGATCCTTGTCAATCATTGTTAACTGTTGCCGTTGTTATTGTTATTGTTCTGACGTTGAAGAGTTTAGTAAACAAATGTTAGAAAAGAGAGCACCTCCCAGCAAGACAAATGGTAAAAAAGGGACATTAAAACTGAGAGATGGACACGCCGGAAGGGGGATGGCCTCCGAGGATCGATGGGCATTTCCGTGGTAACCGGTGCGACTGCATAATTCGTCGTCGCCAGCTTCGTCGCCCTTTCGAGAGTTGAGGCTGTCAATTGTGCGAATGAAAGGGCGATGGGGCGCCTGCTGGAGTGCGAGTTCTGTCTGCGTCTTTACTCCCAGCATTCCCTTCTACTACATCGACCCAAGTGTCGAGAGAATCCCCAGAGAGTCGTCCAGGTTTTTTCCTCATTTATGTCTCTCAACTTTTGAGGATCTTCACAAACTTGAACCGAAAGACAACAAACGCCGTCGCTCCCGATCTGAGAGCCGACCCCGAACTCGTACAATTAACAGGAAATCCACAACAGGTTCTTTCTTCATCAGACCTCATCTTGCAGACGATTCACTTCGAATATGCTACGTCTGTGGCGAGCAGTGTTCTTCTCACGAACTCAAGAAACATGAAGAAGTATGCCTCGAAGGTGAGTTGGACATAAACAGTGGCCCACACACAATAGAATGGGAGGCGAGGACGAGGCGTTTGCCTCGCTCGTTTCAAATCCGACAAAAGCCTCGGCGACTCCAAGTGCCGAGTGTGGACGGAACCGAGGATGTGAGCCGACTGAACGCGTTAGCGGCAGCCGAAGCACGTCGTGTGCAAAGCGTCAGATGTGAACGCTGCCATGAAACTGTCCCCCTTTCCGCCGCCCATCCTCATCGATGTATGTCCACTCAACAAGAAATAGAATTCTTTTTCTAAGCGACCATATTTGTCCGGGAAATAAAAGATACGACCAAATGAACAAAAGGACGAATACAAGACAGAACAGAAAGAAACGAATTTACGAAAGCATTGCATCGGCTGAAAGGTAGCGAGCCCGGATTGCCTTGACCTGTAGAAGCGGGAAGATGCAGAGGACGGAGACGAAGAAGACGAAGTAGCCCCAAACACCAGTGTGCACGCCCAACTTCCTCTCGTAGAACGACGACGACAAAGGACTAGGAACTAAATTCTCGAGTCACGAACATCAATAGGCCTTACCGTACGGCACCGTCGACACTGTTTTCGACTTCTGTCCGCTGGACGGATCTCTGAGACAGAATGAGCATGAATGCCAAAGTCATACGTGTAAGTGACATTAGCCGGCGACTCAAGGATATGACGAAGATTCTCAACCGCGTTGATTCCAAATTCCGTGATCAAGTGTCGGGGTCGAAGGACAATGAGATGCGTGAGGTTCTTGCCCGCCTCGAGACGCGACCAATGTGCATGGCTGCTGCCCCTCTCCCGGCCGATTATCGTTGCCACTTGCTCAGGCGAGTCGTCGCTCAAGGACACACTGAAAGCAGATTGAGAATTGAAAAAAGCGGCAAACTCCAAGGCGTCTTCATCGCCAATGTTGTAGATGTTGTAGACAATGACAAATTCCTTGTCCTCGACCATCACATACGAGTTGAACGACTTTTTCACGAGCAATTCCGGAGCCGGCTAAAATTGTTTTCAAAAACCGAATCCTGAGAAAACCTTTGCCTCGCTTGAATCATCAGCGATAATCTTGGGGAGGAGCAACAAGAAAGCAATCACAGCAGCCACACGAAGCATTTTTTCTCTAAAGTCAACCAAACAGGGCACAATACAGATCGACCACACAAAGAACTTGAAATTTTATCCACGTCCAGAGAAAAAAACAGGCGCTGGTCGCACTTAGAAGCTACCGTAAGTGACGCTGTCAAATTCGCGTTGAGCGCCTATTTAGATCTTTGTCTTGCAGTTAGTTCGAGACTCTGCATGTATGCATGTTCATTGTTCATTTGTGATCGTCGTCCGAGTGGTTTGATGTCGCTTCAAAACGAGGTTCTCCTTCGTCTTCTCCTCCTCGATTGCCACAGACGAGCGTGTATCGCGTGGACGAAGGGCTGGCGAGGGCGAGCGTCGAGCTTCTCCTCTCAGAGATGACTCAGCGATCGAAGCGTCTCTCGCTCGAGGGCAAGAAGGATGTGCATTTGAAGCTCGCGGTCCACTTCCCCGGCAAGACTTCGAAGTCGTCGGCGGAGAGGTCGTCGAAGAGCTCGAAGAAGGACAAGTCGAAGGGCGAGGGCGAGAGGAAGAAGAAGAAGAGTGGAGGGGACAAGAAGAAGGAACGCACGAAGGAGATCATCGGTGCCTGGGATCACAATCGTCCCATCAAGTCGCCGAACCCGGTGAGTTGTCGTCTCGGGGAGAGAGACAGAGCAGGCGAGTATCTACGAGAACATGAACGCGGACGAGCTGGAGGACGTGGTCGAGATGAAGGAGGTGAAGAGCAAGTCGAAGAAGAAGTCTCGCTCCTCGAGCCGTTGATGTCCTTGAATAAACCTCGATTCTTCCCCTTGAACAGACACTCAGCAGGAGGTGGGGGGAGGGGGAAGGGGAAGGGGGTGGTGTCTGCGTTCTCTCACCTGCGCGAACCGGTCCTCCATTCTTGGCGAGTCTCCACGTGCCCGTCGCAGCCTCGACGCACCTCCTGCATGGCGCGACGTGGCGACTTTCTTTCCCCGAAGGAGACCTTCGAGATCTACGAGCATCGCTCCCCCTCCATGTCTGCTGCTACTTCCTTCTCCAACATCCACACCGCTGGTTCGTCTCTCCCTCCCTCTCTCCGTTCAGATCCCGCCCGACTCTCTCATGAATGGAGAGGCGAGGAGGAGCCGTCGCCCTTCTCTGGTCGATTCACGTCCTTGTTGCCCGAGAAGAAGCGAAGTGAGTTGTTGAAGAGGAAAGAGAGAGTTCAGTCCCGATCGCCTTGATCGTCTGTGTGGCGGTGAGTGTGCCCGTCTTCCTCATCGTCTGCTTCTTCCTCGCCATCTGGCTCCAAGAGCTCGGAATTTTGTGATAAGTAGAACATTTAATAAGTCTTCTCCTGACCTCCCCACCCCCCCCCCCCCCATCCAATCTCAGCCATGTACAAACTTCTTCTTCCTTCAAGGTCTCGGCTTCCCCTCTTGCCCGTTGTTCTCTCTTTCATCGGTGACTTCAAGTGGATAAAACATGAACTTCCTCTTTTCATCTATTCACATCTACACACAAGATTGCAGAGAAGGCTCCACGACGAGCAACAAGGTCAAGAGCAAGGGTGAAGAAAGAGAAGTTATCACTGAATCTTCTTTGAAGTTATCATCCGTCGTGAAGCTCTTCTATTTCGTTGAGAACATCTACCTTTAACTAAGCAGAACTCGCGAAAATGTTTGAAAGACTGTGAATGCTGAAGTGAGAAAGCACTATGAAGGAATATATATATATATATAGAGAGAGAGTGAGATGGAAGGAGACCTCTCTCGCCTCTTCCTCGCCATCTGGTTGAAAGAAGAACTTTGACCAGCACTCACTACAAACTACGTCGCCACTTCTAGCTTCTTTCCTCTTTCTTCAAGAATACAGAAGAAGGAAGATGAAGTGCTGCTGCAAGAAAGGGAGCGTGGAGGTGCCTGGTCCTCAACGACGGCCTCGTTCGCGCCTAATCAGGCAGCTCGATCGATGCAGGGCGAGGACGAGGCGAGGAACAGCTGTCCGCTCTTGTAAGAACCTCGCTCGCCGTCCATTGATTCCTTCGCCTTCTTCGTCTGCCAGCAGTCTCTTCTTCTTTCTCGACCATCTCCCTCTTCCTCTTCTCCTCCTTCTTCTTCACTTGAGGAGGAGAAGGAAGAGACACCTCGTGTGGCGTCTCTCTCCGATGGCGCCTCGCCTCGCCGCCTCGCGCCAATTCCCCCTCCTCCTTCTCCCTCTTACTTCTTTCCTCTTTTATGGACAGCGAGTCTTCAATGCGAGAGCTAGAAGGAGAAGTGATAAGGTGTACTGTAAAGGGAAGGCTGCTATGACCAATCGCCTCGCGAGCTTTTGTTTGCTTTCTTGCGTCTCTTTTGTTTACTGTGAGAGAGAGGAGAGGGACTGATGAGTGCAGACTGTGAAGTGCCGGCGAGATGAGAAGAAGGAGCTGACGGCCGCCGGCCACACGTCCCCTCCACGAGGCCATGCTCGCCTTCCGCCCGCTGCTCCTTCTTCTCCTCTTCCTCCTCCTCCATCATTCTCATGCCTTCCAAGTTCTCGTCGGAGACTCCAATGGTCTGTTCTTCCTCGAGACTATGAACACTTTGTAGCGACGTGCTCGATTGGCCTCTTCGAGTGCGATAGGGGCTCTTCGAGGCGCTGCATCCGTGAGTTGTCCTCGAATGAGAGAAGAAAGGCAATGTTTGAGCTCTGAAATGGCGATGTGACGGGGAGTTGGATTGCTTGGATGGGAGTGACGAGGGAGAGGAGTGTCCTCCGCAAGAGTGTCGTCCAGAGCAGTTCCGCTGTCTTCACACGGGACGATGTCTGCCTGCCGGCTACAAATGTGACAAAGGCAAGTGACAGTTGAGGGAAGGAGGAGAAGGACAGAAGTGGATTGCGGCCACACGGAGGACGGCGTGGTGGACGACTCGGACGAGGATCCTTCCTTCTGCGACGTCGCCATGAAATGTCCTCCGAATGAGTTCGCCTGTCTGAGAAGCAACGAATGTATTCATCTCTCCCTCGTCTGCGATGGGAATCAAGGTTTGTGAGAAGGAGAGAGTGAAGAGGCGGCAGACTGCTCCGATTCTTCCGATGAACACGCGAAATGCTCTCAACGTAAGTCCTTCAGAGTGAAGGAAAGTGTTCAGCGCTCTCGGCTTCTTGTAAATATGGCGGGGCACGGACTCCGTCGGGCATCGTCTGCTTCTGTCCCGAGGGTCTCGTGCCGAAGGAAGACGACTGTGTCGACGAGGATGAGTGTCTGAGACGGGTGGCCGGTCTTCGTCCAGTCTGTTCTCAGAGTGAGTTCCACACGAAGGAAGGACATCTTGTAGAATGTGTGAACGAAGTGGCGACGAAGGCTGCCGATCGAGGCTTCCAGTGCTCCTGCTCCGACGGCTTCTCCCTCTTCAATCAGACTGAATGTCTTCCTGACAAAGGTGAGGGAAGACTTCTTCTCGAATGCTGTAGAAGGGGACGATTGGCCGGGTGCCCTTCTCCTGAGCGGCGACGTCTTCCTTTCCTCGCGTCGTCTTGACTCCAATCTCTCCGAGTTGACCGGTCCCCTCGACCTTCATCTGGCTTGCCTCGATGTGGATCTCGAGAAGGAGCGACTCTGCTATGTCCGAGTTGTGAGTTCTCCTGCTCCCCTCATTCCTTCAGAACGCGACTCTCTCGCCCGTCCACGAAGATTATGCCCGACTGGAATGTTCTTCTCTGAAGAAAGGTGTCCCCGGATCGAGAACCCTCACAGCGAAGCCCGCCTTCGATGTGTCGAGTGAGTCTCATTTTGTCTTGCAAGAGTCTCCCAGGCGTGAACTTTATGAGATTTGACTGGATCGGCGGGAATTGGTTCTTCGTGGACTCCAATCCCAAGAGTAACATCGTCTTCGTGTGCAAGGACACGACGGACTTCCAACTCTGCGCGACGCTCATCCAGAACGCCGTCGAGAAGGTGTCGGATCTGGCCATCGACCCTCTCGCCGGCTTCCTCTTCCTCACCGACATCGGCACTCAGAGCGGCGGTGTCTGGAGGATCGACGTCGACGGCCGCAATCGACGCAACCTCGTCCAACACGGCCTCATCAATGCTCGTGAGTCGTCCCTCTTCCTTCCAAGAGAATGAAGGCATCGCCGTGGACGTGCACACTCGTTCTCTCTTCTATCTCGACAGCTTCCTCGAGTTCATCCGAGTCATCGACTACGATGGTCTTCATACTCCGAGAGTGATCGTCTCTTCTCTTACTGTTTGTCTCTGTCTTCTCCTTCTAAAAGTTTAAGGTGAAATCGCTGTCTTACATGGCGGTGCTCGGCTCGCGACTCTTCGCCGTGGGAAGACATCGTCTCTATGAATGGGACACCATGTCGGGGCTTCTCAGCAACAACATCGACGACTATCACACGGAGATGCAGGCAGAACGTCTCTTCATTCTTCATTCCGCCTCACAACCTTCAAGTAAGTTGAAGAAGAAGGAAGAAGGAGTGTCTGAGGAGTGCATCCCTGCCAGGTGAAGAACGGAGGATGTGAGCAGCTCTGTCTTCCTTCATGGAGGAATGGAACAGGAGTGGCGACATGTGCTTGTGAAGAAGGTCTCACTGCGAGGGAAGGGCGATGTGAGCATGCCGACGAAGACTCGCCTTTGCTCATCTTCGGCAAGATGAATCCGGCCTCGATCGTCGGAATTTCCTTGAAAGAGAAGTGGACGAAGCAGGAGGAGATGGCCATGCCCCCGGTGCTTCGTCTCTTTCGTCCTTCCGCCATTGCCGTCGACGTCGCTTCGAGAAAGTTCTTCTACAGCGATGCTCGGAAGTTTTCCATCTTCCGTCGTCGCTTCCAAGACCGACAAGTGGAAACTCTCACCGACAGAGGTCTGTCTTCTTCTCCTTCTTACCCTTCTCCCTTCAGGATTGAACAACTGTGAAGGTCTCGCTTATGATTGGACCTCTCGTCATCTGTCAGTCTCCTCTTCTCTTCTCAGATCTTGAAGGTATTACACGGACGCGGGTCTTCGTCTCGTCGGAGTGATGAACGTCGATCGCCCATCTCTCATGAAGACACTCGCCCACGAGAACCTCACCAATCCGAGGGCCGTCACCGTCGCGCCTTCCAAGGGTTTTGTCTTCTGGGGTGAGGGAGACTTCGTCCCTTCTCAATAGTCGTAGGAGACTGGAGTGACGAGGGACGCAATGGGGCGAAGATCGAGAGGGCCAATTCCGATGGCTCCTCTCGGAGGGAGATCGTCAGCACTCGGCTTCAATGGCCGAATGGTCTGGCCGTGGACGAGGAGGGTCTCTGGCTCTACTGGGTGGATCCCTTCTACGACTCCATCGAGAGAGTCCACTTCAACGGGGCAGATAGACAATGGCTGCTGCAGAACTCGGAGCATGTCTCCCATCCATACGGCATCACTCTCTGGAAAGGGTGAGTCCTCCTGAGAGAAGAGTCTCTCTAGATGGATCTACTGGTCGGAGTTGAGAAGAGGTCTCATCCAACGGGCTACTGTAGACGAGGCGGGAGGAGTGAAGGACGTGAGGACGGTCTTCTCCATCAATGCTACCATCTTCGATGTGCACGCCTTCGACAAGGATCTTCAGAAGAGTGAGACTCCCTCTCTCGAAGACTGACTTGGCAGCTCGATCTGGATGCTCGACGGAGAAGGGCTGCGAGCATTTCTGCTTCCCCAACAATTGCAAGGGACTCGACTGCGAGTCTGCAGTCTGCGGCTGTGCCGACGGCTACGAAGTCGACCCCGCGGACAAGAAGAAGTGCTCGAGTGAGTTCCTTCTCTTCTCTTCAAGATGGAATAGAAGCGACGGATGTCCCTCGATGCAATCCGACGACGTCCTTCGAGTGCGAGAGAAGCAAGAAATGTGTTCTCAAAGAGACTCTTTGTGATGGGTTCGTTCTCTACTCTTTCATGTCTTCTCTCCTCCTGAGTTCTGAGAAAGAATGATGAAGTGTTTTAGCTCGGATGACTGCGGAGACAACAGCGATGAGAACCGGACGACGACATGCAGTCAGTTCTTTTCCTCTTTTTTCCCATTCTTCCAATCTTCCAGAGGACTTCACGTGTGCCGAGGGTGAATTCCAATGCGACGGCAATTGGTGCATCGACAAGAAGAAGACTTGCAACGGGGTGAAGGTGAGTCCGAAGAGGGAGAGGGAGAGGGAAGGACACTGCAGGATTGTTTAGACGGCACTGATGAAGGAGCCATCTGTGGAGGTACGGTAGTCTAGACAAGAAGCTGACACTTTTCAGACAAGGAGACGCCCTGTCCCGATAAACATTTTCGATGTGAATCTTCAAGGAAATGTGAGTGTTCTTCCTCTTCTTCTCACTCACTTAGGCGTGCCGACGATGTGGAAATGCGATGGAGTCAGAGGTGAGTCTTCTCCCTCCTCCAACTCCTTCTCAGATTGTGGCACAGAAGACGACTCGGATGAGCGAGATTGTGTGCGCGAAGTGTGCTCGCCGGCTCAGTTCCAATGCTCGAATGGTCGCTGCATCGCCCTTCGTCTCGTCTGCGATGGCCTCTCTCAATGTCGAGATGGAAGTGACGAGCTCGCTTGCCACGAGGCAACTCTCCTTCTCCTTCTCATTCCTTCTCCAGGGTTGTGTGAAGACGAAGGAGTTCCGCTGCTCGGAGACCGAGCCCTGTCTGCCTCTCTCCCTTCAATGTGACGGCGTTGTGGACTGTGAAGGAGGTCTGGATGAGAAGTCTTGCGAGACTCCTCCTTGGAACGCGTCTTGTCCTTTGGCGAATCAGTTCGCCTGTCTCAGTGGAGAATGCATTCGAGCTGCCTTTCGATGCGACGGAGACCGAGATTGTCTTGATGGTCCGTCTCTTCTTCCTCTCTCCAACTTCACAGGCTCTGATGAGGCGGATTGCGGTGACTTGACGTGTTCTCCCTCAGAAACTCGCTGCTCCGACAGTTCTCGCTGCATTCCCTCCGCGTTCGTGTGTGACGGGCACACAGATTGCCCCGACAACTCGGACGAGCTCCATTGTGGTGACGAGTCTCCTCCTCCCTCAAGAGATTGCAGAGAAGAACAAGATCCGGGATCCGAGTCGTTGTGTCTCTCCCAAGTTCCTCTGTCGCAACGATTCCACCTTCACTTGTCTCGAGACTCACCAAGTCTGCGACTTCGACGTCGACTGTCCCGATGGATCCGACGAGGGTCTTCTCTGCAGTCAAAGGTTCCTTCCCTCTTCCCAGAGACTCTTCAGATTGTGTCAACGTTCCCCGTGTGCCCATCAATGCCACGACCGTCCCACAGGCTATGTCTGCTCTTGTCGACCCGGCTACTCTCTCGTTAATGGCACGGCCTGCATCAGTTCGTTCCTCCTCTTCCTCTCACTTCTCACTTCTCTTCAGAATCGGACATCTGCGGCTTCGGCGTCTGTTCCCAGAAGTGCTCCTCCTTCCACGGCTCCCCTCTCTGCCACTGTGAGACGGGCTACGAGATGCTCGACGACGGGTCTCTTTCCTTTCTCTTCTCTCACTCTCTTGCAGCTTCTCTTGCAAGGCGATGGATGGAGACTCGGCGGCAGTTCTCTACACGAATCGTCACGAGATCCGTCTTCTTGAGAAGAGTTCCGACACGTCGATCCCCCTCGTCTCCCAGCTGAGGAATGCCATTGCCGTCGACTTCTTCTTGGAGTCTTCCTCCTCGACGCTCCTCTTCTGGACAGACATCGCCAGTGACGAGATCTTCCGAGCCAGACTCAAGGGAAAACGTCTGCTCCTTTCATTCTCTGAGAGAAGACTTTTCAGTGTTGACGGACATGGAAGTGATCGTCTCCTATGGAATCTGGACAGCCGAGGGTCTTGCTGTGGATTGGGTGGGAAGGAATCTCTACTGGGTGGACAGCTATCTCGATCAGATCGAGGTTCTCTTTCTTCTCAGCAAATGAAAGAGGAAGTAGGTGTGCGACTTCTCGGGTTCCATGCGGGCGACGGTGCTGAGTGGAGGAATGCACAACTTGAGAGCTCTCGCCCTCGATCCTTCCCTCGGTCTTCTCTTCTGGTACTCTACTTCTTGTGATGAGAATGTCTCCTTTCAGGACTGATTGGCAAGAAAGTGCTCCCCGGATAGAGCGAGCCTCGATGGCGGGCAGTGAGCGTCGTCTTCTCTTCGACGTCTCTTCCATCCCGAGTGGAGGCTGGCCCAACGGCATCACCTGTGACTTCGTCGCCCAGAGGATCTACTGGCTGGACGCCAAATCAGATTCCATCCACACCGTCACTTATGAAGGGACGAACCACGTGGAAGTGCTGAGGGACAGCACTCATCTCGCCCATCCCTTCTCCATCGCCGTCTTCGAGGAGAATGTCTATTGGAGTGACTGGAGGATGGCCGCCATTGTGAAGGCGAACAAATGGAATGGCTCCTCTCTGAGACAAGTCGAAGCCACTCGCAGTCAGCCCTTCGACTTGAAGATCCTTCACAAGGCACGTCAACCGAGGTTCCTCTTCTCCTTCTTCCTCCAACAATCTTCTCTTCAGACCATTGAAGAATGCGTGTGAGACGATGCAGCCTCGTTGTTCTCATCTCTGTCTCCTCGACTCGAGGACGACTCGCCGTTGTTTCTGTCCCCATCTCATGTCTCTCTCCCCCGACAACTTCACTTGCACTCGCGTGCCCTCGGCCCTCGTCCTCGCCTCGTCTTCCTGGGTGCAGATGCTCGACTTGACTCCCCCTCATCTCTCCGTCTTCCCCGTCATCGCCGGCAAGAACTTGGAACTCGTGAGCGCCGTCGCTATCGACGCCACTCGAAGAACCGTCTTCGTGTCCGATTCCAGAAGGAAGCACGTCCTCGCCATTTGTCTCGAGGGACGAGGCAACGACAGTCTTCTTCTTGCTGGAGGTCTCTCTTTCTTCTACTCACTCAGGGTTCAGACTTGGACAACGTCGAAGCTCTGGTGGTGGACGAGGCCCTTTCTCTCCTCTACTTCTCGGCTTGGAGTCGAGAGGAAGACTGGGCGAGCATCTCTGTGGCAAACACCAAAGTGAGTCTGCCCTCCTCGAGCACTTTTGAGGGTCTCTTCCGTCGCACCCTCCTCTCCTCCCGCTCCTCTTCCTTCCTCCGTCGTCCTACTCTCCTCACTCTCGACACTTCCCAGTCCTTCCTCTACTGGTTCGATAGAGGCTACACTCCCGCGGCCCTTTGGCGAAGTGGCGCCGATGGCTCCTCGCCGACCCAACTTGCGATCCCCGACAATTCAGTCATCTCACCGCCACGTTCCCTCTCTGTGGATGAGAAGAGAGGACGTCTCTTCTGGACTCTCTCGAAGGAGGAGGCCCTCTTCGTCCTCGATCTCCAACCCAACAAGGTACTCCTTCTTGAATCTCTGCAATCGCAGACTCGTCGTGTCTCCTTCTCCCCGGAGCTGCTTCCTTCGCGTGTTCTCATTAATCGAGAGGAGATGTTTGTGTGGGAGAACAAGTCGAAGCTTCTCTTCTCCCTCAAACTCGACGACATCGACTTCGACTCTCCCATCACGTGAGTCTTTCAGAGATGAGAAAGGAATTGTGCAGGGCGGCACGGCGTTCCCTCAAGAACACCTCCCTCGAGATGGTGTCACTCGCTGTGGCCGACTTTGCTCGTGAAGAAGAGACTGATGCCGAGTGCTTGAAGCTCGCCTGCGAAGGCCTCTGCGTCCGTCGACCCGAAGAAGGTCGAACTTGTCTTTGTGCACAAGGCTTCGAGTGGAGGGATGGAGCTTGTCGAGGTGAGTTCTAACGGAAGGAAGAAGAAGAGAGAGAGAGAGTATAGACATGGAGTTGACAGTCTTCCTCATCGACGACGTGTCCCGTGTCCGGAGTGTTGGCATGGACAAAGAAGGCAAGCATCACCTCGACGCCGTCTTCCTTCCCTCGGATGTGGCGGCGAAGAGGACAGCGAACATCTTCACGGACTCCTCGAGAGGCCGAGTGTTCGTGTTGTTGAAGGAGAAGAACGAGCTGTGGATGACTTCCCTCAATGCTTCCTCGTCGCGTCTTCTCATCGGAGGAGAGACGGCGAAGCTCATCTCGGCCCAGGTCGACACCAGCACGGGTGCGTCTTCCTCTTGTTCCCTCTGAGAGAAGCAGGCTCGGTGTATGTGAGTCTGAAGCTGCAAAGTGCCAATGGAGGCGTCATCGAAGTTCTCTTCTTCGTGGGCAACGAGACTCGGCGAATCCGTCTGGTGCAGGACGCGGAGAGGGCGCCGACCTCTCTGCAAGTCGATCCCTCTGCCGGGTTCGTCTCTCTCAGCATCTCACGTCTTCAGTTATCTCTTCTGGGCGAGTCGATCGAGCATCAACAGAGCTCTCCTTGACGGCTCGGAGATGAAGAAGCTGGCGATGAAGAACGTCTCCCGACTCGGCTTGGATCTGGCTGAACGTCGTCTTTGTCACTCCGATGTGGATGCCATTCGCTGTCTCGACTACGAGGGACGCGACGAGAAGGTCTTTCTTCCTCTCGTCTAGATGAAGAAGGAGCAGGTGGTAGCGGCGTTGTCAGCCTCTTCTGTGAATCGGGCAAACCAACTCGTGGCGTTCGCCTTCCACGGGGATTCCCTCTTCTTCTACAACAAGAGCGAGAAGGGCTCGGTGACTGTCGCCGAGAGGAGGAAGGAGGACTTTGAGGCTGTGTCCACTCTCCCCAAATTCCTCAATAGAACTCGACTCACGGACATCGCCGTTCTCGGAAAGAAGACTCAGGGTGAGAGGAAGACCCAGATCCTTCAAATGATTGCAGACGACTCGAATCTCTGCTCCGAGGGGAACGGTGGCTGTTCTCAGCTCTGTCTCTTCCTTCGGAATAGAACTCGTTGCGAGTGCTCCCTCAGCTCTCTGGCTGAAGATGGCAAGTCGTGTGAAGGTGAGTGGCGGTCTCCTTCTCATCTCTTCTCAGACCACTCCTCCTTCATAGTCTTCTCCCGTTCTCGGACCCTCGAGTTCCTGACTCTCCCCTTGCCGGGAGGCTCAGCCCGACCAGCCTTTCATCCCATCGCCGACCCCTTGGTTCGCAACGCGGCCGCCGTCGCCGTCTTCGCCGATCGAGGCCTCGTCTTCTTCTCGGATGTCCAACAACAGAAGATTATCGCCGTCCGCTTTGATCAATCGGAGACCTTCGTGGTCGCCTCGGGAGTGCCGAATGTCGAGGGTCTCGCCCTCGATGCTCGCAGTCGCGAGCTCTTCTTCACTTCCCTCTCGCCGCCTTCCATTCAACGAGTCTCCGTGGCCGAGACAGATCGGAAGAAATATCCGGAGAAGCCTCGCATCGTGCTCCTTCTCTCTCCCGCAGATCGTCCTCGAGGCATCGCCGTCCATCCGTGTCGTCTGCTTGTCTTCTTCACCAACTGGAACCCTCGTTATCCAGCCATCGAACGCGTCTTCTACAGTGGCTTCCAAAGGGTCTCCCCTCTCTTCTCTTAGTTCAATAGTTCAGGAGAGAATCGTGGACGAGGACGTCTTCACTCCGAATGCCGTGGCGATCGATCTCACTGCAGAGAAGCTCTACTTCACGGATGTGAAGGCGGACACGATCACTCGCGTGGATCTGGATGGAACTCACAAAGAGGTCTCTCTTCTTCAGACATGACAACAAGATGCAGACGGTGCTGGAGGCGACGACGGGTCGGGGCACTCAAGAGCATCCCTATGGTCTGGCCATCCACGAGGACACTCTCTTCTACACTGACTGGCTCAGTCGCAGTGTCGTCGCCGTGAACAAGTTGAGTGGAGGAGCGCGTCTTCGTCTCCAGTCGCGTCTCGCCGACCAACCCATGGGCATCGCCGTCTACTCCACGGACTCCTCTGAATGTGGGCCCGATGCTTGTTCCACGGAGGATCTCGGCTGCGAAGACTTTTGCCGTCTCGACGCGAAGGGTCGCCCCCATTGTGCCTGCAATGGAGAGAGGACTCTCAGCACGGACAACAAGAGTTGCGACGGAGATTATGGGACGAGGAAGTGCGCCGCGAACGAATTCCTCTGTCGACTCAGCGAACGATGCATCTCCTACGAGTTGACTTGTGACTCGGTGCGAGTCCCTCCCTCTTCCTCTCATTCTTTCCAGGTGGCGGAGTGTCCGAATGGCGAGGACGAGGAGGCGGATCTGTGTTCCAACAGAACTTGCATCGCCGGCTTCTTCAACTGCGGCAATGGCCTCTGTCTCCCCGAGGCAATGCGTTGCAACAGGAAGAAGGACTGCGAGAACTACGAAGACGAGTTGAACTGCACTTGTGAAGCGAGTTCCGAGTTCCGTTGTGACAATGGACAATGCGTGCCGAAGGGAGCCCGATGCGACTTCAAAAAGGTGAGATCCCTGGAAGGTGTTACTGGAGACATTGCAGGACTGCTCGGATGCATCGGACGAAGTGGGCTGTCGTGAGTTCTTCCTTGAATCTATTTCAAACTGCCTTCAGCACCTCGGAATTGCTCGGCCCTCACCCTCTACGGGCTGAGCGGTCTCGTGAACTGCGCTCGCACAACGCAATGTGTCCTCGAAAGCTGGAAATGTGATGGCACTCGGGATTGTTTCCTTGGTGAAGATGAGGAGAACTGTGGTTCGTCTCTCCTTCTTCCCTCTCAAGAAGTTGCAGACGGAGTGAAGCCGCCGCCTCTTGCTCGTCCCTCAAGAAATTGCACCGCTCAACAGTTCCGATGTCTTCTCTCCAATTTCTGCATCCCCAGCAGCTGGTAACTCTTCCTCTCTTCTCACTCCCAATGTTCAGGAGATGTGATGGACATTTCGATTGTGCCGGAGGTTCCGACGAAAGTGGCTGCGGTTCCTTCTTCTACCGTAATCCTTGAAAGAGAGCTTTCAGAGAGTGAACACTGCGATGATCGATTCGAGTTTAGCTGTGAAAATGGGAAGAAATGTTTGCCTTTGGAAGAAAAATGTGATGGAATTCGACAATGTGCCGATGGTTCGGATGAGAAAAACTGCGAGTCCGAGGAAGAATGCGACCTCGAGAAGAACTTCAAGTGCAACAACAAGAGATGCATCCCCAAGGTGAATCTCTCTCAAGGAGACTCTTAGAGACTCAGGCTTGGCGTTGTGATGGGGCGAACGACTGCCTCGACGACTCTGGAGGCGGCTCCGACGAGAAGGGCTGCGAACTCATTCGCTTCGCCGGTCTCTGCAGCGACGACGAGTTCCAGTGCGAGTCCTCCGAGGCGCCGATGGGCGGCTTCCAATGCATTCCCAAGGTTCTCTTCCACTTCCTCTCATTCTCTCTCATTGCAGAGATTCTATTGTGACGCGGAAAGAGATTGTGCAGACGGCAGTGATGAGCCGAAGACTTGTGGTGAGTCGTCTCCCCTCACGGAGTCTCCTCTCAGCATTGAGAGAATGCGAGGATTTCACTTGTGAGAGTGGCCAGTGCGTGCCCGCCAATTGGACGTGCAACGAAATCCCCGACTGTGGAGGTTTCCTTTTGTCTCTTTCTCAATCTCCATGAACAGATGGATCGGACGAGAAGGAGGAGTTGTGCACAGGTCGAGGTCCCTGTGGGATGGGACTCTTCGCCTGTTCCAACGGGGTCTGCATCAACGAGTCTCTTCTCTGTGACAAAGCCAACGATTGTGGTATGCAGCTGTGAAAGAAGAAAAGGCGTCAGGCAACTGGGACGACGAGCGTGCTTGTGGTCTCAACGAGTGTCTCCGCTCTCCCTGCGAAGACATCTGCACCGACACCCCGAATGGCTATCGTTGCTCCTGTTCCAAGCCCGCGGTGCTCGCCGCCGACAACTCCTCCTGCATCTGTCTGTCCCCTCCTTCTTCTAACCATTTCAGTGAGGAATCGCTGCGAGGACGCGCTCTGCTCGCAGACGTGCGAGTCCAAGTCCGACCTCTCCTATTCGTGTACATGTTCTCCTGGATATGTTCTCTCTGGAGATCGTCACACATGTCGACACAGTGATTCTGGTATTCTTCTGCCCTCAGAGAGGGGAGTCTGGTTTAGAGAACGGGAAGTTGCTGGTGATAGATCGTCATCGAGTTCGTCTCTTCACCCTCGAAGGGCATTCCCTCGGCGTCCTCGCAGGCAATCTCTCCAACGGAGTCGCCATCGACTACGACTTGTCCTCGCAGCGCTTCTTCTTCACGGATGTCTCAGCGACGGGAGGCAAGATCGGCCTCGGCTCACTCAAGAAGACGCCCGGAGTCTGGAAGGTGAGACCTCTCGGGAGAGGAGAGTCTCAGATGCTGTCGGGGCTGTCCGTGAGAAGTCCGGACGGGATCGCTGTCGACTGGCTGGGAGGGAATATCTTCTGGACAGACAAAGACCACGACTCCATCTCCGTGGCTGACCTCGAAGGACGCTATCGTCGTGTCCTCATGAAGGGCCGTCCCCTCCACGAGCCGCGAGCCATCGTCGTCGACCCGGTCGCCCGTTATCTCTGGTGGTCTGACTGGGGATCCGCGCCTCACATCGGTAAGCACGAATCAGAGAAGAAATTCTTGCATTTCTCGATTTCTTTCACAATTCCTTACGTCTCCTTTCATCTTCTTCAAGAAGGAATGTGTGCAGGTCGAATGTCGATGGACGGCAAGAAGCCGCGGGTCATCGTCGACTCCTCCTTGCGATGGCCGAATGCCCTGGCCATCGACGCGCCGGCTCGGCGTCTCTTCTGGGGAGACGGCCATCTCGACTACATCGCCTCCTGTGATTATGATGGATCTCGACGTCGCGTCCTTCTCTCGAAGAGTGTTCGTCACATCTTCGCCCTGACCGTCTTCGAGGACTACGTCTACTGGACGGTCAGTGTCCCCTCTCCCTCCACCTCTCAGGATTGGTCCAATCGCACCGTCGAGCGTGCCAACAAGTTGAATGGTTCGGACAGGAAGACGATTCTCAGCGACGACCTCTATCGTCCGATGGGACTGCGAGTGGTGCATCCCCTTCTGCAAGGAGTGGGCCAAGCCGAGAGGGAGAAGCACGCCTGCGCCGATCGACATCGCTGCGACAATCTCTGTCTGCCTGCTTCTAACACGAGTGAGTGGAGAAGGAGAGAGGAAGACTGCCTTCAGATGGTTATTCGTGTGCCTGTGCCGAGGGCTTTCGTTCTGCGGGTCGAGCTTGTGTCTCGGACTGCAAGCCGTGAGTCTCCTCTTCATTTCTAGAGCTTCTTTTCCTTTCAGAAGTGAATTCGTGTGCCAAAATACTTACAAGTGTTTGCCACCGTGGTGGGCCTGTGACAGACAAGACGACTGCGGTAGTTGCCTTCTCCAAAGGAGAAGAGAGAGTTGCAGGTGATGCTCAAGACGAGAAGTTCAATGTGCCGGGAGCCTGTCCGCCCTTCAAATGCGAGCCGGGTCAAATGCAATGCCGCCAGCCACCAGGCTCCAATCACAGCGCTGTCTGTCTCTACTCTTTCGCTATCTGTGATGGAGTCAAGGTTTGCGAGAAAGAGGAGGAAGAATGCTCGAAGGATTGTCCTCTGGGAGAAGATGAAAGGAAGGAGCTCTGCGACTCCTTCGACTGTCAGGACAAACAATTCAAATGTGTGAATGGCACTCCCAGATGTCTCCCAGTGACCGCTCTCTGTGATGGCCATCAAGGTTTGTCTCTTCAATGGCTGAACATCTCTCAGATTGTACTCATGGATCGGATGAGAGAGACTGTGAAAGTCGCATAACGGAGTGTGGCTCGGAGAACTTTGCATGCACGAATCCGAAGACGAAGGCCATCGAAAGATGCATCAGCAAGAGTTGGCTTTGTGATGGAGAAAAGGTGAGCCGCATCTGTGAGAGAGGAAGAGATGGCATTCCATTGCAGGATTGTCAAGATGGCTCTGATGAAGGCAATTCTTGTGTCACTCGACGTTGCGGGATGACGGAGTTCCGCTGTGACAGCGGCAAGTGCATCAGTGCCAGCTTTCGCTGTGATGGACAACCCGACTGCAAAGATCTCTCTGACGAAATGGGTGTGTCCTTCGTCTCCCCTCACTCTTGCAGGCTGCGGCTTCGGCTCTCTCAAGTGTCCGGCCACTCAGTTCCAGTGCAAGAACGGCCTCAAATGCATCAGTAGAGGATGGCGTTGTGATGGAGAAGTAAGGCCTTATTCCCTTCGTGGAACTCCTTCCAGATTGATTGTGCGGACGGTGAAGACGAGGAGGACTGCGAGGACGACGACGACGAGATCTCCCCCGAATGCGACCTCGGCTCATTCCATTGCAAAGTGAACGGAGCTTGCATCTTGCCGACTAAAAAATGCGACCAAGTCCTCGATTGTCCGGGTAAGAAAGTGATGATGGAGGGGGAGAGAGTGTTCATAGACGGCGAGGACGAAGAGGAGTGTCCAAGTTGTTCCAACAGCACTTTCCATTGTGGACAGCCCCCCTCGAAATGTCTCGCCCTCGAGAAGGTCTGCGATGGGTGAGTCTCCTCTTACTTCTTCCTTCATTCTTCAGAATCGTCGATTGCCCCGATGAATCGGACGAGTTGTACTGCGCCTGCTCCTCGCCGACCTTGCTCAGCGATGCGACGACCTTCCGCTGCTTCGACAGCACCGCGAGTCCCACCGAAGACGCGCAATGCGTGACAATCGACCGAGTCTGCGACGGCACCCCCAACTGTGCGAATGGCCATGACGAGGACTCGCGGGTGTGTGCCGCTCACGAATGTCCCTCCGCCTATCTCAAGTGCAAAAACGGACGATGCTATCCCGCCACTGGATTCTGTGACGGTAACTTCCTTTCTCTCAATTCTCTTTCGTGAGAACGTCTGCTCCTCACAGATCAACAGTTAGACATCCGAGGCGAACAGCCTCTCGGGTGCCTAGCAATCGATCTGTGGGAATTGAGCTACTCTTCTCGTGACTATTCCACAAATGAGACTTGAGGCGTGGCTGACTGTTCTGATGGAAGCGATGAAGACTCTCACTTCTGCGAGAATCACTGTCGAGGAGGCTTCCGTTGTCACTCGGGTCGCTGTGTGCCAGCTCTCGCCCGTTGCAACGGACAAGACGACTGCCACGACGGAAGTCCTTCGAGTGCCTCGAGCGACGAGGCCTCTTGCGCCCTCTCGGCGTGTGCCAGATTCGGGACTTGTTCCCAGAAATGTTCCATCCACAAAACTCTCAACGCGACCAAATGTGACTGCGCCCCCGGATACGAGAAATCGACGACGAAGGGACGCTGTAAGGTCGTCGGTGAGTTCTTTCTCTTCTCTTCTTCATCTTCTTCAGGCAATCAAAAGGCCTCCGTCGTCGTGCTCGACGCGCACGTCCTCATGAAGTTCGAGCACGAGGAGCGCCCCGACGAGAGACCCACTCTCCTCTGGTCAGAACTTGAGGCGAGACGCGTCGCCGACTTCGATGTTCACTTCCCTCGAGGAGAAGCTTCTCCACCCGAATACGTCTGGGTTGAGATGGTGAGTGCAGAGGGAGAAGAGAAGGAGACTCCTTTGTAGGGGAAGGGACTCGTCCAGCGAGGTTCTTATGACAAATTTGTCATGGGCAGTTCGAGGACGAAGCGCTTGATGGAAGTGAAGGAACGCGGTGTGGACCAGGTGAGCGTCCCTTCTCCCTCCTCACCCACACAGTTCTCTCAATGGCCTCCTTGTGTGACCGTGGATTGGGTGCACGGGAATGTCTACGTGGGGCATCCTTCCCTCGTCCTCTCCCTCAATCGCCGTCAATCGGCCATCTCCGTGGCGCCGTTGTCCAACCCGGCGTTGCTCATTCGAATCGTGCATGCGAACCTCGAGGCGGTCTCCTCCATCGCCGTCTCTCCTCTCAGAAAGTGAGCTCCTCTCTCCTTCTCATCTCTCCTCAGTCTTCTCTTCTGGACTACTCAGCGGCCATTCGCCGTCGTCGAGAGCTCTCACCTGGATGGTTCAGCTCGGAAGGCGCTCGTGAGTGTGGACATCTTCCAGCCCGTGTCCCTCATCATAGACGAACCCAACGAGTTTGTCCCTCTTATAGAAGAAGTCTTGTAGTCGAATCTACTGGGTGGATCTTCAAAAGGGAAGCATCGAGACGGCCCTCATCGACGGTCTCGACAGACAAGTCGTCAAGAAGTATCCCTTCAGTGAGTTCTTCCTTCCTTCCCTAACTCAAGAGCAGAGGATGACCGACCTCGCTTCATCGACATCTTCGAAGACTTCCTCTATGTGGTCGGAGTCCGAGGCACAATGTGGAGGATGGACAAGTACGGCAAAAGCAGCGAGCTCCAACTTCGAGTGCGCACGATGCCCGGACAAGGAGTTGGCCGTCTGCGTCTGGTTCATCCAGCAAAGAAGCTTCGTGAGTGCTTCGTTTTCTAGCCACGCCCCCCAGAGCCTCCAACGAACCCGTGCTCGGACTCGCCCTGTTCCAACTTCGCCTGCATCCCCACTCCCGAGTCACACAGTGGAGTGCCCGATGTGAAGGAGGCCTTCCGTTGTGTTTGTGATCGAGGGGCGCACTTTGATGGACATTCCTGCAGAGTGCTCGACTACCAGAAAGGAGTGGACAAAGGTGAGCAAGGAGAAAGGAGGAAGGAAGGCTTCAGAGTGTGGTCACTGGGTGTGTCGGAATGGCGGCGAGTGCGTGTCGCCCGAGTTGGGAGTGTGCGCCTGTGCAGGCGGCCTTCGAGGATTGCATTGCTCTCATGATCCGTGTCGACTCGCCTGTCTCAACAACGGAGTCTGTCGTCTGCCGACTCTTGCCTCGTCAGCGAGTCTCTTCGAGCATTCACTCGCTAGTCAACCTTCTTGTCTCTGTCCCCTTGAATACTCGGGGCCGCGATGCGAACGCTTCAAGTGCACGGCCTTCTGCTCCTCCCATGGACGTTGCTCTGTGTCCAATGAGTCGGGTCTTCCCTTCTGCACTTGTGACATTGGCTGGACGGGAACTCGATGTCAGACAAAGGTTCGTCTCTCAAGAAAACAAGAGAAAAGTGTTCAGAAGGAGACTTGCAAGGACTTCTGCTTCAACGGCGGACACTGCAGTGAGGCGGCGGGCGGCGAGCCTCTCTGTGTCTGTCCCGAACGTTACGGAGGTCGTCGTTGTGAGAATTGCATGACGGACTCGGGCAAGCCTCTCGCCTGTCTGAATGGAGGACGCTGTCACAAGAGAACTGCCTGCATCTGTGAGCCTGGATGGGGTGGATCCCATTGTGAAGTGGATCTCTGCCTTGGTTTGTCTCTTCCTCTTCTCCGAGTCTCTTAAGGTTACTGTAAGATGGGTGGTTCCTGCATCCACAACGCCTCCTCTCCGAATGGTCTCTCCTGCACTTGTCCTCAAGGCGTCGACAGGGATTGCGCTCCCGTCTGTGCTTCTAGAAGTGACTGGTGTCTCCATGGAGGTCTCCCTTTCCTCTCTTGCTCATCTTCCATTGCAGGCACTTGTGTGGACTTGCCCAATCAATCGGGTTACTGTAGCTGCACGAGCAAGTTCCAAGGGGCTCGTTGTGAGGAGTCACGCTCTTGTCGAGACTTCTGTCTCAACGAGTCGACCTGCGAATCAGCGAATGCCACTCATTGGAGATGTTCTTGTGCTGCGGGCTACTCGGGCGAGAGATGCGATGAATACGACGGCTGCGGAGAGACTTGCGACAACGGCGGCCATTGCGTCCTCCGAGAGCACACGGGCCCCGTCTGTGCTTGTCCTCTCGGTCTCTCAGGACCCACGTGAGTCTCCCTTCTTTCTTGCATTCCTTCAGTTGTAATCGTCTCGAGGCTCGTTCCTGCGACCAGGTCAAATGTGGCAATGGCGGAGTGTGCTCGCAGGACGGCGTCTCCCTTGGCTGTCTTTGCCCCTTCGGCTGGCGCGGTCTCACCTGTCTCCTTCCCTCCTGCGATGGTCTCTGTCTCAACGGAGGCACCTGCTTTGTGCAGGATCGTCGAGCCGTGTGCAAGTGCGCCGAGGGCTTCTTCCTCTCGCGCTGTCAAATGCACGGCCGACCCATCTTGAGTGACGACTCCCGCTCTTCCATCTCCAAATGTGAGCATTTCTTCCTCCTTGCAAGTCTCTTTTCAGTTGTGGGAGTGGTTCTTCTTCCCATTCTCTTCGCTCTCAGTCTCGTCGTCGCCCTTCTCTACCTCGTCTTCTTCCGAGGCAAACGCTTCGTCGCTCTCCGTCAGTTCAAGCATTCCCACATGGACGAGGAAGTGGTGGATGGAGCCATGGAGGAGTTCCACAATCCCGCCTTTCTTGCTCATGATGATGACAGCGCCGTGGATCACGCGACGGAAGTGAGTTCTTCTGAGTGTTGAGTCGTTCTCCTCTAGACGACGAACTTCACGAATCCGGTGTACGAGGAGAGTGTTGTTTACAAGGACACGGTCACCTCGGCGGGTGGAGTGGAATCCCATGGACTGCTCAGTTCCATCGACGACCCCCTCCATATATGATTCGATTGCTTTCTTTCTCTTGTCAGTCATTTGCCTTTTCTAATTCAATGGTAGCTAGGAGGAGAAGGAGGAGGAATGGTTCTCTCTCAAGGGTACAACTATTCAACTCATCTTGGGTTGCTCTTCTTTGCCTCGTCTCAATGGTGCGATGTCATGATGATCATCTCATTTCAAGTTTCTTCTTCTGCTCCCTCCAAGTCATCTCAACTCCCCTTTCAACGAAAAATCAATTGAATACAGGTGCAGTTCGCGCATTCTTGTCAGAGATTCGGAAGACTTGCCGTGCATTTCTTCTTCTTCATTTTCTATTCTTTGCTGTGTGAAATAAACATATTTTGCCTTCACTGTGCCTTGTACATTAGGTTTGTCAAACATCACCACAGGTGCTCCCTGGCACAAATTTGTGAAGGATTTTGATAGTCAGCCAACGTACGGAGGCGCTTCGGAATGTGAAATTCCCAAAAGCTGAGGAAATCGAAAACAGTCCATTTTATGCATTGGGAATGCTTCTGTAAGGAAATCTGAATAAAGCAATGGAAAGAGCACGTCGAAATGCATCGGATACGGCGAAGAAGAAAGGAAAAAGGCCAGGATATGATGAACATCTAGCGGTGCGCTTGATATCGGACAGTTGAAGCAATGCTTTCGAGCGGCATGAAATCGGCCAATATGAGTGATTCTAGGGCAATATCTCAATGTGCAGACCTAGAGCGAAGGTTCTTCTTTCAGAAAAGCTAGAACAAATAAGGAAAGATGCAGAAAATAAGCGCCGATATCCCTGCACGAATGCGGAGTCAAAGAAGGCGAAAATGCGTCAAACGACCGAAAGTGCGTTATTTGGTGTAAAACTAGCGAATCCGCCAATGTGCAGACCTGGAGAAGACGACAAGGAGCAGATTGATACCAAAACGGCCGCAGTTGAAGAAAAAACAGCGAAGATTAACCCCGCACAAGATTTCACGCGAGGCTGAAAGAAGAAGACATCTGTAGCTACCTGAAGAACTGAGCCCACGCACGAATTTTACAGATGAACAGCTGATTCTGACAATGTGGAGACCTCGGCCGTGTCCTGGCGATCATTTTGGTATGCAATGTGCCCCGACTTTCAGGCCGAGAGGGTCCCGCGAGGCCTGGCACAATACTGTTGAGCTTCTCCCTTGAAGGAACGACGACTCGAAGACGACTTGAGGACGACTCCCTTCGACCCTCAGAGACACGTTTTCTGAAATCTCTCGATGTGCGTCTTTCGTGGAGTAAGCATTTCAATTTCGAAATAATAAAGAGCAAAACGTACCTGCAGGATTCAAATCAAGATTTACCGCCGCTAGTCGACATCGCAGCCGCCCTTGAACTCGCCCAGACTCTTCTTCTCATCCGCGAAAGCGACTGCGTCGGCACCGGTGGCTGCTCGAGTCCGCTATGCTACCAGAAGACGAACCTGAAAGTAAGCGATTTAGTACTCGTCAATAGTTCCTTTCCCAGTTGCCACGATCTGCCAAGGCAGGCATTGGGAAATGGTTCGAGTGCACGAAATGCCACCGCTTCTCGCACTACATCTGCATCGGACTTGTGGCGAAATGGGAGTGGGATGCGAAGCGAAAGGATTTCGGACAGTGTTGGGCGTAAGCGATGCTTCCCTTTATTCACAGGCATTACAGCTGTGAGGTGCCTGATCTACTCGCGAAGAGCGGGCCGGCTACTATGGAGAGGGCACGTGAATATAAGAATGAACTCTTCGATCTGAAAATCGCGGAACTCAAGTCGCTTTACAACAAGGTGGACGTCTCTGGGGTAGCAGGACGGCGAGGATCGGCTGTACCCGAGTTCAAGAAGCTGTGCAGTACGCGGGGAATCACCCCGGGGAGCTATGGCCTTGGTAAGCACTCCGTTTGTTAGCCGAACACGTCTCAGCTACTCTCAACGGCAACGCTTCGTCGGCTTTGTTCAAATCGGCAAAAGACATCGCCACCATTTATGACGCGCAGCAACAGATCTTTCCTTGTCGTGAGGATAAGGAACGCATAGAGGCACGAATTCTTCTTTTCCGCGATAGTGATTTAGAATCGAAAGAGCAAGTTTCTCACCCTGGCCGAGACCCTGAGTGAGATTTTTCAATTCACTACTGCAGAGATTATTCCAAGTGGCGACGAGTTGCGCGTGACCCAGCTCTGTGAGAGTCTTCCCGCAAAAGTACTCGCGTTTGGAATGAACATAACTCCCAAGGTTCACCTAATCACCTGTAAGCTTTTTGTCAAAAATCACGCAGCGTTTAGTCCACTTCCCGGACATCATCAACCGCTTCGGCACGATCGGCCTTCTGTCCGAGCAGGGCCTTGAAGCGTCGCATAAGGAATTCAAAAAGTGCGCCGCACGCTTCACGACAGGGGATCAAGGAACACGACTTAGCCGCGCACTTGGAGAGGCGAATATGCGCTCGCTTCGTCTCCGCTTCGGTCGCGGTGGAGTTCCCGCCTACCTTGATCTCGCCGACAGTGGCAGCGACAGCGAATCGTCCTCTTCTTCCTCTTCATCGTCTTCTTCTTCACATTCCACGGCAGCTTCGTCGGCGTCTTCGTCCCTAGAATGACCAGATAGATCACGATGCTTTTTTTACTTCCTTTTGATCCCATCCAAATGCGCATGATATTTCCAGTCTCTTCTCCCATTGCTTTGCCTCATGCATGATCTCTTTTCCTTTCTGAGAACAAATGGTTTGTATCACTGCATGCTAGAAGCGAACCACGCATGAGACACAAAAAAGCAAAGAAACAAGTTCAACGTACTGGCAGGTTGTGCGGAGGCCTTGTCTTGAGACTTGGGAAGAGCTTCCACGTAGGCTTCCAGCACCGCCTTCCAGAAGTCGTGTTTACCATCTTCGAGAAGAGTAAAAAGAGTCACATCGTCGTTCTTCTTGAAAGCCGTCTCAATTTGGACATTCTGCTTGCAATTCGGCAGAGCTTGCTGAAACATACTTTCAGAAAATGAACCGACAGAAACCTTGACACGACGAACTTCTATAGGGCTCTGCGCGTTCACCGCTTCAATCAACTTCTCGGTTTACGTCTGCAAACACCTCGTTTACAACTCTATGCTCAAAGCTAATCACTCGCAATTTCTCGAACTTGTCCAACACGAACGACGCGAAAGGTAAAATAGAAGCGGCACGGATATATGCGCCGAACGCGGCGTCTTCTTTCACAATTGTCACGTAGAAAGCCTCGCTGTCCATTCATTTTCACAATGCCTACGAGGAAAAGCACAATCTCTGCAAGAACAGCGACAAACTACGCCAAAATGCGGCACCCAGCGCAAATTGAATGAGTTTCAAGCGCAGCTTATCGCGAACAGTAAATTGGCATAATTTTCCGTTCCACATATACAAGCAACGGCCGGATTCTTACTGTAGCGATTTATTGGCTGCGTATCAGTTCCTCGGCAAGGGAGCACCTGTGTCACAAGCTCAAAACTTCTGGGCCAGATGTTCTGGCTTGGCGCGCGGCTTGTCACAAAACTTTGACCTCACGCCACTCCCCATCCGCGGTTTGACCTCGCCTCAACTTCAGTGACTGTTCAGTCCTTTTCGTGTCAGGCTCTCAACACGTTTTGATGTGTGACTTTATTATCCTTACTCTTCTGTTCCTCCTTATTTCGCGATTGAAACATGATGATAGCCGTGCTGGTGCCGCGCCTGGTATAACAAGAATGCCGTTTGCATGGTTCAGACAATCAGAGATCTTTTTTGTCGCACTGTTGGCGCAAAAAATGGTTAGTGGTGCAACAAAACTCTGCGTTCATGGCAAAAAAAAGAAGTGGCAATTGGGGGAAGAATGCTTTGTACGAATATTGCTCTCCATGTGTGCTTTTTCCCGCCGTTCCTTTGGCGGGAAGAATTATTCTTAAACGTTGTCGCGGCGCAGCGGTTATTCTTACTTGCATATACTTGTTTCATTGTTACCCAATTATATTTAGAACAGCGAGGAGTAGAAGATGGCGGACGGCGCGAATCTGCGATCATTCTGCCAGCTGTTAAAGTGAGACTACATGCTGCTTTTCATTACAATTGGTTTAGTACGGCGAAGCAAATGGAATCGGTGGACCAGCAGCTCAACTTCGTCTGCTCGTTTGTCCCATTTTCCAGCCATTTATACGTTTTTAGACAATTGGAATGCTTCGACAACTTCCTAACGGACAAGAGCATCATCAGAAAGATGTGCAGTCGTGCGATTAACCAGTACTTTGGTGACGCGAAGTTCCGCGGCAACGACCACCTTCTTCGAGTGTTCTCTATCCTTGTTGGTTCATTTACTGAGCTCCATTAGAGTTTTAGGCAAAACACAGTGCGAATATGGGTGAAACGGGCATTTTCGACGAGCTCGAAAACTTGGGATACTTCAAGGAGTCGGAAAAGTTCCACCTTATGTGGGCCGAAGCTCATGCTAAAGGACGAAATGTCCAGAAATTTCGCGAGATTATTGCTCGTGCTCAGCAGAGGCTGTCGGCCGTGCGATCGTCTGAGTTACTCAATGCGCCATTCAGGTTTGGAGTTTTCAACTTTGACCTTCGAGACATCCTATAGGGATCTTGCTGAGCAATACGGAATTGACGTGACAGGCTTGTTCAACGAAGAAGACGAGCAAACGGTGGCAATCTTCAAAAATTACAAACGTTAGTTTCTCTCTTTCTCGGAGAGTTCTAAATCTGTTCAGGAAATCGTCGTCGAAGCAGCGTCGCCTTTCTGGAGAAAGCTGCAGCTGTCTCACCGAATGTTGCACCCGTCAAGCCAGTCAGTCACGGGCCTGGTTTGCGTGTTCTTGTGTCGTTATAATTGTCATCGTGCTCAGGAGTTCGACTAATGGTCAATCCCTTGTATAACGACAGGGACGCCGATGGCTATATTGGCATTTCTCCCGAAGAATTCAGGGCCGCCAAGTTCCAGGACACCGCCGATCTTGGAGACGATATGGACATCACGTGCGACTTGCAACCGCCTGTTGAAGAAAAGGTGCACATGCTCTCGCTTATTGTACTTTCTCGATGTTTCCAGCCAAAGGAAAGCAACAAGCGTCGCAGTATTATGAGAGCGCCTCTTGGTCTTTCCACAATTACGGAGCCATCACGTGAAGATTCGCGCGAAAAGGATTCCTTGGAGAAGATCGAGCAAATCGAGACTCAGCATCACGAGCAACCGGCACCTCGTGTACATCGACGTTCGCAGCCATCGCCAGCCGTCGGAACCTCATTTACGTCGAACTTCTACAGTCAAGCGATCTCAGTTTTTTCCAACACAGTTGATCTGCAAAAACGTTAGCGTCTACCGGTTTGGTTCATTTATACTGCTCTAGAGATGCAAGCTGAAACTGCAACGCCTCCACCAGTTGAACATGAACCAGTCGAGGACACAGCCCCCGCGGCAGTCAACCGACCCGAAGAGTTCCAAGTCTTAGTTGATGAGGAGGGAACATTCATCGCGGCTACTTCGCCGGCAGCGTAAGTGGCAACGTTTTGGACGCAATGGCCTCAGGTCAACGTTGCTGACTGAAGACGTGGAGATGAAGCAGGAGGAGCGTCGACCGCTGGCTGTTATTCAGCCGCCTTCAGCTGTACATCCAGCAAGGAACACTGAACCGAAACCTTTCTTGGATGGTTGGTTTTTGTTTGAAGACTTATGTTGCTTCCTCGGGATTCGAAGGAATGGCACATGTAATTAAAATATGAAGAATTTAAGGACTTGAATATTCGTTTCAGATGAAGACACAGTCATGGGCGGCTTTGGGATGCCCGCACGAGACAAATGCTTTATCACCTCAACCCCAGCTCCAACAGCGGCTGCAACCAGTGGCCGAAATCCGACTGGTAGGAACAACGAAGTCGAACAAGTTACTTGTGTCAGATCTCTTCTTTCTTCAAGACAACGAGGATGGAGTCGACGAAGACGCTGACCCATTTTTCAAGAGTTCCGCTTCATCTGCATTTGCGAAGGTTGGCTTTTAACAGTTCTTGCGCATTTCTTGTAGAAAAGACAGTCGATGGGAAATCGCAGCTCGCAGCAAGCCCTTCCCGTTATTCTTCCGCAGGCAAAGAAAGGATTGTCAGAACGACCGGCGCTTGAGGTTGGCCTCGGACGTCTCTCACTGGGTGGCGCTAATGAACCAGAATGCGATTATGATTTGAACAAAACTGGTGTTGGTCTTCCGTAAGTTTCTCGATGCTTTTGACTTCTTTTAGGGAGCAAGTGGAAAGTGAAGTGAATCCCTGGGATCCTGCAGTTCGACAGAAGATCATGGACGTCGTTATACAACATCCTCTCGTCATCATGCACGACTTGGGAGCTCAAATGTGTCCTCGTGTAGAGCCCGGACGTGTGATCGACTTGGGAGGCGAGCAGTTCAAGGTGGTCAAGTTGCTTGGACAAGGCAATTTCGCCAAAGTCTTCAAATGTACAAACGAAGAGGAAAAGGAGGTGGCATTGAAGGTATATTAGCAGTTTATTTCGTAACTGAACTTCTAGTACCAAATTCCCCCTTGTGCATGGGAGGCCTACATTTGTGAAGAGTTGCGACTTCGACTACAAAAGGATCCTCAAGTGCTACGCTCGTTCATGCAGGTACAAGTGGTTTTTCATGCAACGCTTGTGCAGGTTGACGACGCGTTCATCTTCAAAAATGCTTCCGTACTCGTCAATGAATACCACTCAATGGGCACACTTTTGGACCTGTCGAATTCGTTCAAGGATCCTCCATCGATTCTGCATCTCTTTGTCGCTATTCAAATCGCATTTGTCTTGAACTTGGCTCATTCCGCTCAGATCATTCATGGCGACGTCAAACCTGACAACTTCCTCATTATCTCGAAGTTTGCTAATTCTCAGCCTTTTCATCCTTGTATTCAGGTTACCTGAAACAAACGTGACGACTGAGAGCGTGCTTGCTACTCGAGTTTTGAAACTGATTGACTGGGGACGAGCCATCGATATGAAGGCTCTCGAAGGTCACAGCTTTAAGGGACGCGCCGGTACCGACAAGTTTGACTGCCCGCAAATGCTTGTACGTTTCATTTCTTCTCTTCACCATTCTTGAAGGACGGACGTCCATGGTCGTACCATACTGACTACTATGGCTTTCTTGCCTCCGTGCACGTGGTTATGTTCAACAAGTACATGGACGTGAAGCAGGACGCGAATGATCAGTACCAGATTGCTCAGGTCATCCCCCGCTTGTCTCCCAATTCTTGCGTTACAGCCGATGAAACGTCGCTGGATCACGTGCACACAATGGCCGGAACTAGCCGACTTTCTGCTCAACCACGCGGAGCCGTCTCCCGACTTCTGGACTCCCATTCTCAATGACATGTGTCAACTCTTCATTGACAACTTCGACGAGACGGAGTGGAAGAAGGCAGCGTCGAAATTCAATCAGTGTCTTCCTTCAGTGTGAGTAAACCTTGGAGTATCTTTGAAGGCGGTTCCAAATAAATCTTTCTGTGAGTACAACTTTGAGCATTTCTTTTCTAGCTAGTTTTATCCGAAGTTTCTATTTCTTTAAAGCCGTGAATGTCCGATCGGCATTCACATGAAAATTGTACTGCTTGTACGTTTGAACTTCGCTTCGACGTGCAGCAGCGATGAAGTTGTAAATTGATTCTGCCACTCGAGTGTCTAAGGGCTGAAAAGCGCCTCGAACAGCGAGTCTGTGAAAATAGTCCCATTGAGCATCGCCGAGGAAGTGGACGTGTGCAGGAGTGAGTCCTTTGTTCTTGAGATCCCTGAACAATTATTGGCTGGGAGGGAAGCTAACCGGATTTTGTTCTCTTCGAATTGAAGAAGCTCTATCGGTGGAATGACAACCCTCTTGAGGAAGAGATTGAGACAAAGACGAATCTGTGCCTCAAAGAGCAAAAAAGGCACGACTGTCCAGTTGAGTCCGATGAGGAAGAGCGATGTCGGATAGTGAATTTGCACGCAATGTTCCCAAAGAGGACTCGCGAACTGCAAGCACGTCTTCTCCTCGAGCCAACCTACCTTTCCACCCTCGCGTACTTGTATTAATTCTTGTGAGAGAAATGGAAACGAATAGTGATAACCAGTGCAGATGATAATTGAGTCGACGTCTTCTTCGAGTCCGTCCATGCATTGCACCGTCCGGCCTTCAACAGCGACGGCCTCAGCTCGCTGCTTCAAATTCGATGGCATGTTGGGTAACGGTTTGCCTTCTTTGTGATGGATGAGCACCACCTGCACAAGAAATAGTTAGAGGAGGGAGGTGTCACCTCCTTAGCCACTGGACAGAGTTGGAGGGCGATGTCGACGCCCGAGTTACCGGCTCCAATAAGGACGACCTTCTCATCCCGGAAGTCATCTGCACGTCGATAGTTGTGACTGTGAAGGACCCGTGAAGTACTGTGGGAACAGTCGAAGGGTTCATTCGGCATCGAGTAGTGGCCATTGCAGACGAAGACGGCATCAAACGAGATCTTCTGCATTTATGAGCTTCAAAGCAAAAGACTACTTGTGTTTGTTGCTCGCCCTTAGAGACTGAAACGATCCAGACATCGGCGCTTCTTTCCACACGGACAACTTTGGTGCCGAATTCAATGGGGATGCTCTCTCCATATTGACGAAGATAGTCCAGGACGTCCTGATGATCGAGAAAGGAAGGCAAACTCTCTTTGAAGGGAAATCCCTCGAAAGCCATTACTTCTTTGGGGAGATTTGTTCTGTAAATATGATGTTGGAACTTGAATGCTGACTTACTGCATCACTTCGTACATGCTGGAATGTGTATTGGTTTGTGGAGAGTAGACCCATGTTCCGCCGATCTGTAGCTCGAAGAGAAATGATGGCCGGAGGAAATTACCTGATCAGTTTGCTCGAAGACCGAGAAGTGAAGACCTTCGGCTCGACATAAACGAGCGGTGCAGAGACCGGCCGCCCCAGCTCCGATGATGCACACTCGAGCCATTTCCTTCTCTGGGTTCCAGACACTCTCCGTGCATTATTGCCCCTTGTTCGTATCGCGCAATCGTTGATCGATACCCATCATTGTGGCCGGTGCAGAGTTCTATTCCTCTGCTCCTTCATATTCCCGCGCGACAAGCCTGCAGCTGCACGACTTTTACCGTCGTCTATTTTTCTGTGCGCGTGCTCTGAAGACTGCGTGAAGATTTTGCTGATTGTGAGTCGAGACAACTTCTTTTGATATTACTTACTCCAGACTAAGTAATTTATTCATATCGTAGTTCGTTGTAGGAGATGCTGAGTCGGGGCACGCAGCTCGTGCCTCGAGCTCTTTTTCAATCAGCGAGCCGGCTCTTGTCCTCTAACAAGGATCTTCCCATTATTCGACATCACGATGCAAAGAAGAAGGAGCTCGATGATATCCTGGAGAAGCAAGAACCGAAGGTATGCAATATTGTCATATTGTTCGTGTGGAGCCAAGTGGAGTTTTTTGTTTTAGTGTGAGAATGTACGATTTTCAGTTGCCAGTGACAGTGTCCGGTGAAAATGAGGCGAGTGAAATCTCTGGTGTCCCGCTTGAGCATCAATTTGGACGCACGGCTCGCATCTTCAAGCCTTCTCGCGCTGCCACTCAGACCGCCTGGAACAACACCAAGGTTTCTTTTTGCTTCCATTCTCGTAAATAAAAAATTTAGATTTGGAAGATTGAGTTGGACAATCGCGGTCGCTGGGAGAATCCTCTCATGGGATGGTCTAGCACGTTTGTTTCTTTCTCTTTCAAATTATTCCTTTATTTTGTAGCGGCGATCCTCTGAGCAACATCTCGATGCAACTCGACTTCGCTTCGAAGGAAGATGCGGTTGAGTTTTGTGAGAAGAACAACTGGTCGTACGACGTAGAAGAGGTGGAGGCCTTGACTTTCTTTCTTCATACGCATTGAATAGGCTCGCGAGAGACAGATCAACCCGAAAAACTACGGCAGTAACTTCTCGTGGAACCGCCGAACCAAGATTTCCACTAAGTAGACGCTCTTTAGCTGTAGATGTGTAAATTTGTACTGGAATGAAGGAGATAAATATGTCAGCCATTATCACATGTGTCCCTTGCGCGAGTTCGATTGGGTTCGAAGAAAATACCTTTGACACAGAAGCGTTGTCGAGATATTTGGAGATGTCGCTCGCATTTGCATCGCCCGCCCAACAAAGGGGCGCCCCTGAAAGCACAGCCACAGTCCAGAAGCTCCTCGACGAGAATGCTCGTCTCATCGATGCTATCAAGGAATACCAGGTGAGTTAGCCCGTAACACAAACTTCGCAGGACATGGGAAGAGCCGAGGAAGCAGTGAGATATCAGCATCTTCTCCACCGAAATCTCATGCACCTCGCTGCTCAAGCTGATCCCCAGCTGATCCCCCTCTTGTCTCAACAGCAGGTTTGATCCCGTCGAAGAGAATCTATTCTTTTCAATGATAGGATACTCAAGACAGAAGAAATGGAGAGAATGGCAGCTCGGACATGAATGACAATCGGAACGAACAACAGCCACATTCTCTACAAGCGCCAGTGAATCAGCAGCCAGCGATGCAACCCTACGAATATCCTCCCCAGATGCCGCCCACTTCAGGGGCTCCGCCAGTCTCGTATCCACCCCAATATCCGCCACCTCACCCACATGGATACCCACCTTATCAAGACCCGAACCAGATGTATCAACAACATCCTCCGCCACCTAACCAACAACAATACATGCGTTGAATCTGTTTTATTCTCTGTCTGTACAGTACGTGTCTCTATTCTCTACGAACTATGCATGGCAACTCTGAGCAACATTGTGTAAGACTTGAGCACCGTTCTCATTCCGATAATTAACAGCGTAAATGCCCGTTATAATATGCGCTTCGAGGAAGCAAACTTGGCCTACGAGAAAGGAAGAAGAAGAAGGAAGACTACTCCGACGTGTACTCTTGCGTATCGTCTATTTGATCTTGGAGATATTCCTCGGAAAAATGAACCACTAAACAGGCTTTAGTGGAATAATTTTCTGCATACCTATGATTGAGATGTCGTCCCTGTAGGTTCTCGCCATGCCCGCCGGGACCTAGAAAGCGCAATTTCAGGAAAAAAGAAATCTACCTGAAGAGCGTCGGTGAGGCGTTGATATTGCTGCTTCGTGCCTCCCGAGACTCCTCCGAGGGCATGTCGGATAATGTGAGTGGCGGTGTTGTCGTCTAGCGGCTTCTTATGATTGCCAGCCTTTCTGAGTTGAAGCTCCGCGTGAACCTGCAATATGCGAATTCATGTGGTTGACGGAAAATACGAGCCTCTCTCAGCTTGAGACCACTCTTAGGCTCATAGGGTGTGAGGGTATGCATTCCAAGTGTGTGATCATGGACAAGGCGAACCACCTGAAACAGAATGAATACAAAAAACTTTCCTACTGTGTCAGGATCGAGCCATTCCCAGAGACCATCGGAGGCAAGAATAAGGAATTTGTCATTCGGCGTGAGCTTGTGATAAAAGACTTCAGGTTGAGCACTCAGGTATGGCGGCGTGTGAAGATGCATCGGCGGAGGACAGCCTAGTGGCTCAAGGACAACCTTTAACGATAAGAAAAGAACAAGTAAACGTTACTTTTTGTAAACTGAGGGGCCATTTGTATCGAACATCGCCGAAGGCACGTAGAGGATAAAGCTCTCCGAGAAGACGACCACCGTGAAGAACCTGTGCCTCGGACGCCGGGTGAGCACTACGAATCCGGGCTACCTAAACGACACAGGCAAATAAGAAACGATAGGCAAGAGAGACATTACCTCATCAGCGTTCTCCACACAATGCGCCCTGGAGAGAAGACGTGCAGAGACGTTGCCCGTGTTGCTGACGACGCCGAGGACGGCTGCCGAGTCGCCCACATTAGCCACGTGCAAATGACTGCCTCGAACGTGAGCGAGAGTGGCGCATGAGCCCGATGCAATAACGTTGGCACTCATTCTGAAGGAGACCTAATGCAGGACGACGGCTCACTTATCGACGCGTCCCGTGGGATCGGGCATCGCCCCTCGGGCCATGTCCTCGTCCAACGACACGAACGCCTCCTGCAACGCCTTGCGAACCGTGCTCAACTCGCTGTTGATTACAAACCTAAAGAAATTTAGAGAAGCCTTTATAAGACAAGATGTGCTTACCGGTTGTGGTAATGCCGCAGCGCTTCTAAGTGTTGCGAACGGAAGTGAACAGGCAAATGAGGATCAGCCGTCACGTACAGCCATTCAAGTCTTTCTTCTACTGGTAAATCCTAACAAATGCTTTTAAAATTGATATAGAACCTCACTCTCAACTGATGTTTCGCCAAAACTGAGGCTGCAACGTAATCGAAAAGCCTCGTTGAGACGTGTCGTGAACAGTAAGCACCGCCGTGACCTGTTCAGCAACCAAATGTTGCAACAATGAAGCAGACCATCGAAAACTCCGAAAAGGAAAGCCGATGACGACAAACATCGAGCAACCGAGTAGTAGTCTTCGATTGGACGGTTCGCAGGCAGTTGGCAACAGTCGATTCGGGCGACTGCCTGCTCAGACATCTAGAAACAAGGATTTGAAGAGCAAGATTTGGTTACCGGGACGGAATGCTCATTGGCACGTAGGGCGGCATCTGCATTGTGTCGAGCATTGCGAATACCTCGTCTCGGAATAAACGTGTAGAGGAAGGTACGAGAAGTCAGCATCACATTCCGTTGTCGCCAGTGTCACACTTCTCGTCTACAAGCAGAATCAAAGTGAAAGAGAAAAAAAAACGAAGAGCGCTGAGAGATTACAAAGACAAGAACGAATAATTGACGAGACTCATAACAAGAATGCCGTAGCTGAGAGAAGCCGCATCAAATGAATGAGGCAAGAACAAAAATCGCTACTTCGGCGCTGGTTGTATCACGGGGGCCGGCGGACTCCGGACACAGTTGTGCGCTGCACTCGCAAAAAGCAACGAGGGCACTACCGTAAGGTGCAAAAACGTGTGCTTAAATTCGCGCCAAATATTTCACGGATTTGGATTCTCGTACTGAAATTATCTTGAACTGTCTTAGCACTGAGATCTTGGTCTTTGCACTGTCTTTCGGCTTTCTTTTGTTCCGATAATGCGTGTCGCGATGTGTTCCTTCGGAATGACGTTCAGTTTCAATGCAGTCGTATTGTCTGCGAGCGTTATGAATCTTAATTCATATTGTGCCCTCTTATTTATTGTCGCCTCGATGATACGCGAATTCCGCGGCTCCACGTGACAACGCCGATTCTTGCAGGACGCGTCATGGAAGGTCCATTATCAAAATGGACAAATGTCGTCCACGGGTGGCAATACCGCTGGTTCGTCATTACCGATGAAGCCCTGTGCTACTACACTTCAAGGTATTTGTCGTCAATTTCATTCCTTCACTGGGTTTAAGAGAAAAAATGATGCGTGGTCAACAGAGGGGATGTTTACGTCTGCGAGGCGCCGTTGTGGGCATCGATGGGGAGAACAATTCTCTCTTTACCATCAGCGTTGACGGCAAAGTCTTCCACTTACAGGTGAACACTTTTGTCATGCGCTCTCATGTGAATGCGAGAAGTGTCGTGAAGTTTATGTGTTAGGGATCTTTTGATACTCGCTCGCCCACTCAATGTGTAAGAACCGGTTGTGCCCTAAGCGCTTCCCGTCAAAGGTGCTTTCTTCCTGGCGAGCAATATGGCATTCGAAAAAGGTCATTGGTGCGTGAGCGCCGGACAACTGTGGGCTTTCACTTAGTCTAACATTCATCTCGCCTTTCCCCGGGGAAACTGATCACAGAGTTTAGTTTGTATCAGTAGTATCCGACCTGAAGCAGTACGAGTCCTTTTGATACATAGAAATTGTGCTTTCATGCGTTCGCCTCATTAATCTGGAACATTGATTTGTCGCAGCGTGACCTTGAAAAGCTGCAGGGTCGCGATGAGAGAGAGCGAAACAATTGGGTGAAGGCTCTTGAAGACGTGATCCGAGATTGTTCCGGATACGGAGCGAAGACGAAGGAGGGACCGATAAACCGGTTGAAGGCGAAGATCGTGGAGGCAGACAAGCATCTCTCGAACATCATCCTTCAGGCTCGTGTCTTCTCATTAATAATAACCGAGGATTGCATGTTCAGGTGAAGTCCCTAGAGAGTTTGAAGGAAAAGGCGACTGGAGAGGAGCGCCAGCATATCGACGAACTCATTCTCAGTTCCAATCGTCTCCTAGACACCGTGAAGCACGCCATCATACTTCTTCAGATGGCCAAGAGCAAGGTTTATATAAGAGCTTAACACACGTTTTCAGGTGGATCTGGTGTCGTTTTCGGACACCGAGACGCTAATTGCTCCTGATGGGGCAGTGGAAACAACGTCACACAACGAAGTTGTACTAGTTGATGAGCCGATTGTGTCCCCGATTACTTACTCAAGCAGCGACGATGAATTTCATGATGCCGAAGACAATTACTCGGACGAAAAGGCAAATTTATCTTCAATTGTAAGATAACTGAAACGCTTTAGGATAGCGACGATGAAGACAAGATGAGGGCAGAGGCTGGGGGAAACAATTCCCATCGAAGTCCGTCGGCTGAAGATGAAGAGGACTACGGTGACTCCAACGAGGACTTCGATGCCATATATGATATCGTCGATGAAAACGATGTTGGCGATTTGCAACAGCAACATGGAAGCGTTCTCGTTCATCTTCTTTCACAAGTTTCGATCGGCATGGACTTGACAAAAGTGAGGATTGATGAAGAAAATTGTACAATGGTCATCCTTATTTAGGTTACTTTGCCAACATTCATATTGGAGAGACGTTCTCTACTTGAAATGTACGCTGACTTCTTCACACATCCAGATGATTTCCTCTGCGCCACAGAACTTCAGTCGCCAGAAGAAAGGCAGTTTTCGCGTGCTTTATGTGAAATTCTGCTTTTAGAATCATTGCAGTTCTTCGCTACTACCTTAGTGCATTCTACGCAGCTCGAAAGTCTGGCGTCGCTAAGAAGCCATACAATCCTATACTAGGAGAGACGTTCAGATGCAGGTTTTGCGGGGGATCGTGATAAGTTTCATTTATCTAGGTACACACTGCCGGGTTCAGAACCATCGGGTAAGACCACTGTGGCAGGTCCTTTTCCGGGCTCGGATCTAAATCAGTTGACATTTGTTGCCGAGCAGGTATTCTAGAAAATTTCTTCATTTATCATCAGGTTTCTCATCATCCTCCTGTATCGGCCTTTTATGCTGAACATCCTGCGAAAGGAGTCTCACTTACGGGACATATCTGGACGAAAAGTTCATTTCTGGGACTATCAATAGGCATGAACTCATTTCGAAACATCAGTTTCACTCAGGTGTCGCCAATATTGGTTGTGCCGTTGTGAAGCTTCACGAGTGGAACGAAGAGTATATCGTCACATTCCCGAGTGGATACGGTCGTTCTATCATGAGTACTCCTTGGGTTGAACTTGGTGGAAAGGTTTTGGTTTTCCCATTTTGTAAAGGCGAATTGTTTAGGTGAAGTTGAGATGCCCTCAAACTGGCTATTATGCCGACGTCGAGTTCCTAACGAAGCCATTCTTTGGTGGAAAGCCTCATCGTGTCACTGCAGCCGTCTTCAGGTGATTTACACTTCTATTGCATGACTTCATTTTACAGAGAGGGCGGAAAGAAGCCTTTGCTTACCGTTCGCGGAGAATGGAATGGCGTCTTGATGTCCAAAATGTCCCAAGGCGCTGATGAGCAGCTCTTTGCTGACGTTAAAGCCAAGCCCGACTGTAGGAAAGAATGCGTCCCTGTGATGAAGCAGAGCGAACGAGAAAGTCGACGGTAAGTATTCTAGGGCTGCCTGGGAACGCTTCCTTTGTAGGCTCTGGCGACATGTTACTGTGGCGCTGCTGCGCAACAGGATAAACGCTGCAACGAATGGCAAACGGTTCATCGAGCAGCGACAGCGCCACGAAGCGAAGGTTTGTAAGAGAAACTGAGGCGTATGTAGAGTGGATTTCAGCAAAGAGCTGAGCAGAATGAAACATGGAAGACAATCCTCTTCGACAAGGTGGATGATGGTTGGGTCTACAAAGAGGACCTTTCTTCACGTTCTCGTGTTTGAGCCGATTTCTTGTTTCACTTCTCAGTGATTACATGCACATGGTTGTTTTATCGGATAATCTGGTTTGCCAAGATCGCAAGAGTTACTATAAATATATTCTATTGAAAGTGAATTCGCGAACTTTATCGTGTTTAAGAGTTTTCGTTCTTTTCCTATCTTATGAGATAGCGTCTCAGATCTTAAGATCACCTTCAGGAAGATCATGGGGGCCGAGGATGAAGGCCATTATGGGTTTATCGACGGCGTCTCTGGACCTGGTTAACTGTCATTGTTGATTTTAATACTTTTATTTAGTAGTGACAGCCGAGCGAATGCAGGGAGCGGCAATGTACGAATTGGTTCGAGTCGGTCACAACGAACTTGTCGGAGAGATCATTCGGCTTGAAAAGGATCGTGCCACCATTCAAGTGAAAAGTCTCTGCCAAAAAGATTATTGTTCCAGGTTTATGAAGAGACGTCGGGATTGACGATTGGAGATCCTGTGCTTTGCACTGGCCAGCCTTTGTCCGTGCAGCTGGGTCCGGGCATTATGGGCGGCATCTTTGACGGCATTCAACGGCCGCTCCTAGATATTGCCGCTATCACCAATTCCATCTACATACCCAAAGGTGACCAAGCGTTCTTTAGATAATTGTGTAGGAGCCAATGTGCCTTCCCTGAGCCGTACAACGCAGTGGGCGGTGAAAATGAACAAGAAGATACAAGTCGGAAGCCACTTGGGACCGGGTGACATCATTGCCACAGTCAGTGAGAACAAACTCGTCACGTGAGTCAGCTTTAGTTGTTGCATTCCTCTTTCTGTAGACATCGAGTGATGATGCCGCCGAAAGAATTCGGGACGGTCACATGGATCGCTGAAAACGGACAGTTCACAATCGTGGTATGTGATCATTGTATGGCTGGATGTCATGTGTAATTTTCAGGACCCGCTTGTGGAAGTGGAATTTGATGGACGGCGAAAGAAGATTCCGATGCTCCAAGTATTATTGCGTTATTTTCACGTTTTTCGCTGTAAAGATATGGCCGGTCCGCGTTGCTCGTCCGTCGACGGAAAAGCTTCCGGCAAAGACGCCTCTTCTTTGTGGTCAACGTGTTTTGGACGCTCTTTTCCCTTGTGTTCAGGGCGGAACCACGTGCATCCCTGGTAGTTCAAGTTTTTTTTACATACGTTGAATATTCAGGAGCATTCGGATGTGGCAAGACGGTGATATCGCAGTCTCTCTCGAAGTTCTCAAATTCGGACGCGATCATTTATGTCGGCTGTGGAGAGCGCGGCAACGAGATGGCTGAGGTTTGCTGAGATCATTCTAGAGTTTGCCTTTAAGGTGCTGAGCGAGTTTCCGAAGTTGACCATGCTCGTTGGCAGCCCCGACGAGACGTCTATCATGGCGAGGACAACACTTGTGGCGAACACTTCGAATATGCCCGTTCGTCGTCTTCGTACAGTAAAGAATTGCTAGGTGGCCGCACGCGAAGCGTCCATCTACACGGGCATTACAATAGCCGAGTACTACAGAGACCAAGGGCTGCATGTGTCTATGCTTGCGGACTCCACTTCTCGTTGGGCCGAGGCTCTCCGTGAGATTTCTGGTAAGAATCTGAGATTCTCGACGGCGCTTCTTTGAGGTCGTCTGGGAGAAATGCCTGGAGACTGTGGCTATCCCGCCTATCTCTCGGCACGGCTCGCCTCCTTCTATGAAAGAGCCGGTCGAGTGAAGTGTCTCGGCACTCCGACTCGTGAAGGATCTGTTACAATCGTCGGCGCGTAAGATGACGCTTTCTTTCTCAATCCATTCCAGTGTATCTCCTCCAGGAGGCGACTTCTCCGATCCTGTCACGTCTGCAACTCTTGGTATTGTTCAGGTACTCATCAATACGCATCTCCTATTATGTCTTTACCAGGTTTTCTGGGGTCTGGATAAGAAACTCGCCCAACGCAAGCATTTTCCTTCAGTAAACTGGCTGCAGTCTTATTCCAAGTATGTATGGGCTCTCGAGGACTATTATGACGCGAACTTCCCCGATTTTGTCGCCCTGCGAGACAAGTGTCGACAAATTCTTCAGGTTTTACTCTTTTAATACTTCATAGTTTTCAGGATGAAGAAGATCTCTCAGAAATTGTGCAGCTGGTGGGAAAGGCATCGTTGGCCGAGAAGGACAAGTTGACCCTCGAAGTCGCCAAGATGCTACGAGAAGATTTTCTTCAGCAGAATGGATACACAACCTACGATCGGTTCTGTCCTTTCTACAAGACAGTCGGCATGCTGCGCAATATGATCACGTTCTACGATGAAGCTGCACGGGTGATTGAAGTGACGGCGGATCGAGGCGATTCAAGGGTGAGGCACGTCTACTCTCTTCTAGATTTCCAGGTTCTCTGGTCGACAATTCGTGATCGTATCGGAGGCCTCATCCACGAGTTGTCATCAATGAAGTTTCGTGAGCCCTCGGAAGGCGAGCAGGCACTTATGGAATATCTCCGGCATCTTCGACAGAAAACTGTTGCTGCCCTTCGAGCCTTTATTGATCACTAGAGTTTGCTTGAATCTCTCTTAATAGCTAGAATTGTGTTTGTGAGTGTTTTAAATGTGGAATCTTCGTTCGTCATATCTGCTCGTGACGGGTTCTACTTGTGATTGCTATCGGGTAGTGAGTGTGGACGAATGCTTTCTTCTGAATCTCTGCTAATAAAGCTTCTTCTGGCTTTTAAAGTGAACTTCGGAAAGTGTTTTAACGCCAATGCTATTGCAACAAGCTTTAGTAAAACTTCATCATCACAAGCTATTCTAGGTTATGAGTGATATTCGAGGGGAATTCGAGGTTAAGGCCGGGGAGACGACGTTCGCCGTTTGGCACCTCTCTGTAGGCGACATTCTCTTCTTCTACATTGGTATAATCCTATTGTCTTTCGATTAATTATGAATGCATAGGCGAGTCGGACGTGGACTTGATGGTCCTGTCGCGAACGTCGCTGAGTTCCATGCTTCTAGACACTGCTGACACCCGTTCCATCCTCGCAAAATCTGTTTCGCAAAGATTCGCGAAGATGTTTTCTGACAAACAAGTGAGAGGATGTCGAAGCAACACTATGTTTAGGTATTCCTTCTCTCGGATGTGAAGAATGAAGATCCAAAGTTTTGGCTTGAACTCTTCGAGTCTTTGAGGACGGAACTCGCGAATCGTCAACTCATCTCCGCTGTTGAATCCTGATAATAAAAATCTTCAATATAAGCGAAGCAAAACAAAGGTTCCTTTGTGATCCCAACTATCTTACGGCAGAAATGCGGACTAGACTATGTGGTTCCAGGACAATGATGCGACTCTCGAGATTGTTCAATGTTAGACTCATTACCATGCGCCGTCACAGTAACGAGAAACCATCGAAGGCGTCACGTGCTGAAATATTGGAGAAAAAGACACCCAAGGGAAAGTAAGCACTTGATTTTTTGTAATAGTAACCTTCCCTCTTCCAGATTAGATAAGCGGTCAAACGAGATCGAGGAAAAAGTTCGCGACCCGTGGCTGAAGCCTCATCCGGGCGGAGTAAACCCAAAAACAGGAGAAATTGGTGGACCGGCAGGGCCAGAACCAACACGATACGGCGATTGGGAACGGAAGGGGCGCGTTTCAGACTTCTGAGTAGTCAAAGCGTGAATAAAGTATCTAGAAGTTGCTTGTGGACTTCGTCTCTTTCTCTATGGTTTTAGCCATTATTACCACTAATGATCAGAATGTGTCGAAAAGACTTGTAATTAGCAGTTTCGTTCTGACGTGTCAGTTTATTTGTGCAGGTTTACCTTTATTTACGCCACACTAGACATGTTGATATTTGATAGAGTTGTAGGAAAATGGCTGCTGCAGCTGTGAAAGAAGCCTTGTCGTCGCAGTCGCTCTTCGTTTTCGGTCATCTGCTTTCGGAGCCGGCCGTGAAGGCTCTCGAGATGGAAAATCCTGAATATTTTCGTCTCTTGCGTGTCTTTGCTTATGGAACACTCGCTGATCTGACCGAGAAGGTATCACCAAATTCTCCTTGTTTGAAAGTTTGTTTTGAGGATGTGGCAGCACTTTCGGCAGAGCATCTCGCCAAGCTTCGTATTCTCAGCATTGTGCAATTGGCTAGCAGGCGTCGAATTCTTTCATACCAGGTTGTTTGAAAGAAAATTTCTTTTTAACTTAGAACACTAGGATCTGAAGACGACCTTGCGTCTGAACTCTGTCCGCGAATTGGAGGCGATCGTGATCGAGGCCGTCTACAAAGGTCTCCTGTCGGCCCGCCTCGACTCGAAGCGAGGACTGATCATTGTCGAGGACTGGGCTGCTCGAGACGTCACCGACGATGTGCACTCCATCGCTTCTCATATCGCTCAATGGCTCGAGGCTGAAAGGGCTGCCATCGCCGCTGCCAAACATCATGTCGAACTGTGAGAGTCCTTTTCTTTTCCTTAACTGTTAAGGACGGCGAATGAGCTTGCTGAAAGCCGCGCCCAGGCGGAAACCGTTGCCGCAGAAGTGGCCAGGCTGAAAGCCAAAGCGGATGAAGATGCGTCAAAGAAGACAAAGAAGAAGGGAGGTCGAGTTCCGAAAGCGATTGGCAAGTGATCTCTCAACGCTTATTTCTTTTCTCATATGTATCCTGAAGCATCGGTAAAGATGATTTTCTGAGAACTCGCATGTCCCACGTTGTATCTATTGTTCTGTTTATATGGAAGAAGTAAGGGAATGTAAAAAGAACGGAGACCCGTGAAGAAAGGGTTCAACAGGGAAGCGCCTCCATCACCGAGACGGGCAGTTGACGAGCGTTCTTCTTGTTGAGGACGCTCGCATCGACGAAGAGGTGAATGAGACGAGAGAAGGTGGTCGACTGAGAGAAGTGCTCGAGGAGAGTGCTGATACCAGCCACAAAGGAGATCTCACACAGCGCCTCGCCCTTTCGTGCTGCTAAACTCTCGATGGGGAAAGGAAGCAGACAAACTTGTGAAACGAGGCGTCGAGTAGAGAGAAACCAAAAAAACAAGAGCTGCCAGAAACGGTGGACATGGGCCAAGGGCGAAGAGTTGACTCGTCGACACACTGAGCGCCTCGAGTTGCTGCGACGTCTCCCAGAGAAGTGCCGTGTCAAGAGGGGAGTCTCGGAGAGTGGACAGAAGACAACTGAGACTGTGAGAAGAGAGACGAGGATACCTGTTCAGAGTGAGGAAGCAACGAAGGAGCAGCGCCGAAGGTCCTGAGCCTCTCTCGATCTTCGCTTGCACGAAAGCCGCACGGAGAAGTTGGAGCTGACCCACTCGGGCGATCTTGCCGGCAAGCGTAGTGAGGAGAGAGGAGTGCTGCTTGATGAGAACTTCAAGGTTCTTGGAGAGGAAGAAGGAGTGATCAAGTTGCGAGGGCAGGGCGGGCACTGAACTGCTCAGACGACAGACGGAGACGAGAGCCGCGTGGAGATGGGCACCGAGCACTCGCTGCACTCCACTCGACGCCACATTCGGAAGCCATTGCTGAGAGGATGAAGAAGGAGAAGAACTACCTCAAGACGAAGCAGGTGGACAGCTGCAAGCACGGTCTTGCTCGAACGGGAGTCCGTCCATTCCTCATTCGCCTCGGAATATTTAGTGGAAGCGGGGTCCGACGAGGCAAGCAGCAGTTGCACCAAATTGCCGAGAGGAGTCGTCGCTCGAGGACGCTGAGTCCGACTTGTGACCGTCTGTCTCTGTGTGAAGTTCTCTTGAGAGACTCACGGCTGTCTGATGTCGAAGGTCGAGACTCTTGGCGATGAAGGAGCATTCCTGGTCGGCCATCGTCTGGAAGAGCGAGCGCGTCTCGCGTCTCCAGATGTCGTGGCCATTCACAGCAATGTGTTCACTCAGATAGAGGAAGGCCTTCTCCACACTCGCGAACTGGCTGCTCAGAGCACTCAAGAGCTCGTCCACAGGCGGCTCAATCGGTGACAGAAGACGACGAAGCTCCTCGGACAACTCTTTCGCCAGGCCGTCTTCGAGGAGTTGACGAGGACTCACGGACACTGTGCCCACCTGTCTCTCTCTACTTCGTACAAGACAAGAGATCACCTTTCTGAGAGCCATCCGAGAGATGCCGACACTCATGTTCGAGAGACGATAAGTGACTTCAGCTAGTTTGAAGGCTGCGTCGGGGTAGGTGGAAGAACGAAGCTCTGTCTTGTCCACTGCCGCAGGCCATGCAACCGCCAAGGAAGGCTGAAGCTCGTCGCGGAGAATGGCGAAGAGATGACGGGGCACAGCCTGCAGCACTGAACGAAGTCGTGTCTCCAAATGAGAGGACGCAGCTCGAGCAAGGAGATCGCGTCGTGTGCCTTCTCTTGCTGAACGACGAGAAGAGAGAATGACACTCAAGGAGAACTTGTGGAAGACGGCTCTGAGGGAGTGCGTCGACTGCAGAACGAGATGCTCGACTTGAGGCAACCACTCATCCAGAATATTCCAGGCATACGAGGCGTCTGCTGCTTCTTCCAAAGAAACGATCGTCGCCGTGTCGAGGGCCGCGTGTGCGGCAAGGACATCAAGGAGATGGAAGAGACGTTGGATGTAGCCCCCGAGCACGCCCTCACTCGCCATGTCGTGGGTCTCAGCCACCTTGGCGATACTTCTCTTCACTTGACGTGCGAGGGCGACGAGGTCATCGTCCGTTTGCGCCTTCTCCAGAAGAGTCGTCCTCACAAGACAGAACCACTCCTTGAGCTTCTCCTGCTTCTGCACACCGATGCCCGAGAAGCCGTGGCTGAAGACGTCCGCCATCTCTTGGAGAACTACAGCGAGTTCTTGGACGACTTTCTTGCAGAGGGAATCCTTGTCTCTCACAAAGCCTCGATAACTCTGAAGCATCACCCTTCTCCCCTCTTCTTACTTGAAGAAGCTTCTGCTCGAAACTGGAAATGGCGATGAAGTGGGAGAGCAGAGGTCCACACTTCGTCGTCGTCAATGCATTCTCCACCACGACTTTGTACTGAGACCCTCGACGACCCGCGTTTTGGTCTGAGAGCATTTCTCCAAGAAGAGAAACAGACGAGAGTGAAGAAGCAACCAACGAAGATGGGTGTTCACATCCAGAGCCACCTTCACCAAGAGCGGGGCTCGAGTCGGTGTCACCTTCTCCGTGGGCAGCACCGTCTCCGCCAATCCTCGAGCATGCTCCTCAGCCAGGGATCGTCCCTCAATCCTCTTCTCTTCTCTTCTAACGCTCTCACCTTCGTGATGTCCATGTTGGCTGCGAGGGCAGCACTCGCCGCTTTGAATTTCTCCCACTCGTCCCATAAATTGACAACGAAGCCCAGTTCGAGACTCAATGTCTACACCTTCTTCCTTCTTCTTCTTCACTCACCCATTTCTCTCTATAATACTTCTCCACGAACTTCCTCATGAGAGCCGTCTTTGAGTGCAGAGTTTGAGGGGAGAAGAGAAGGCAGACGAAAAGGGCCTCCCCGTGGCGACCAAGCAGGCGACTCTCCCCCGTGCGAGTCTGAACATCGAGGTCGAGTCTCCTTTCTTCTCTTCACCTCGTAATTGTTATCGAAGCCGGCGATGACGACGTCGACGAAGGCCGAGTCCAGTTTGAGACGTCGGAACAGTTCCTCGTCGCCTGCGCTCGTTCGAAGGAAATGGACCAGGAACTCGACGTTTTCACGTTCGTCCCTCAAATCTCAGAGAGGGAGACGTCACACCTACGAGCTTCTGTAGATGGCAACGAAGACTCGCTCGCGAGTTTTGTTCGGAAGAGTTCTTTCAAGGGCGAGTAGAAGAAGTCCGAGGACGAAAAGACACTCCGTCTCCAACTCTCGAGTGGCCGTCTCGGGGACAGCAACGCGATGAGACGCCTCCTCCTCGAGATATCTGAGGAGTTTTCCTTTCAAGAGAAGATCTCACTCCTTGAAGGTGGTCACGAAGTTGGCAAAAGCTTGGAAGAGGAGCTCGAAGCGAGCAAGGAGACGCTCGTTCTCAGCATAGAACTGATCATCCAGATCGAGGTTGTCGTCCACGATCTTCTGTGCAGCGGCTGTCTGCTCAAAGAAGCTGAAGTCGAAGAGAATTCGTTTGTAGTCACTCGACGAAGGGTCGACGAAGTAGGAGGGAAGGAAGTCGGCAAGGCGTGAGATCTACTACTCTTGAAAGGGAGGAAAGAGAGCACCTCGGCGACGATGGAGTAGCCTTCTTCGAGGGCCGACAACAAGAAGTCGTCAAAGGCGCCCCCTCCAAGTCGAACTGCTGACGACGACGGTCGAAGAGTCATTGCAAATCGCTCTTCGTTCGAGCATTCACTCGACAATTGCTCCTAGCGAGTACAAAGCACCACAGTCCGACTTCCACCTCTAGCGCGCGCTTTATTTTCTCGCCTGCACATTTCATTTTTTCCCCCAACGACGTGTTGGTCTGCCACCATTGTCTGGTCATTCGAAGCGCTTTTCCAGTCTTGTGTTTGTAGGAGCTACGATGAGCACGGGTGATGCGCTGCGTGTCATCTCGAAGACTGAGGTGGCCGAGCACAACAAGGCTTCTTCCAACTGGATCATCATCGACAACCTTGTCTACGATGTGACACGTTTCCTCTCGGAGCATCCTGGAGGTGAAGAAGTCCTACTCGAACAAGCGGGCAAGGATGCTACTAGCAGGTTTTTTTTCCTTCTATTTTAAAAACAAGTTTTAGTTTTTATGATGTTGGACACTCTGCGGACGCGAAAGAAATGGCGAAGGAATACGTGATTGGCAAACTGCAGCCGCAGCAAGAGGCCAAGAAGTCGGACGCATCATCAGAGCCCGTAGCAACGGCGTCATCCGGCGCATCGCTCAAGGACATAATTCTGAGTCCAACATGGACGAATTTCATCATCCCGTCCGCCATCGGCATCGTCGTCTACATTGTCTACAAAGGAGTCGCTCGCCTTCTCGTCTAGCTTGCCTACTATGATTGCCGTTTCCGACAAGGTTGTCGAATCTGTGATAGCTAAGCGATGCTTTGTTCGCGTGAAGAGGGCGTTTGCCAAGATTGTTTTACCATTTGGTGCTGATTGTCAATAAACGATTTTGCATTCTTCGACAGTTTCATATTAGGTCGAGGCCGCATCTATCATTTGAGACGTTCGTATTGTTTAGACTGGTCATTAGTTTGATGGACAAGGCAAAGAAGATTGCGGCTGATTTGAAATCGTCATGGGATAAGCATGGGGAAGTGACCGAACGAATTGCTGTTCTTCGACACAAGTGAATCTTATTGTTAAAAGTCGTTACCTCGTACTATTCAGACTCTGCAAGGAGGTGTCCAGTCTACAGACAAATGCAGAACTTGCTCGTCCCTCACTGGAATTGCTCTGGAGAGTCGCTTACTACCCGATCATCCGACGCTCGCGCAATGAACATGCGGTGAGTATTTGGCATGTTTGGACTTACTGTCTGCTAGGATGCCGATTGGCTCACCGTGTTCCTTACGATGTGCTGCGGCGAGCTTCAGACAATCATGACCACTGAAGGAGTCCTCACTGAAGCTTTGCTTCACATCTATATTGGCGATTTGAATAGGTTTGCCGTGTAGTATTTTTACAATTCTTTCTAGGTATCTGCATGCAGTCACAGCCTCCTCTTTCTACTCTGAACTTGCCGTCTCTCATTACGAAAGATCCGTGGAGACGTATCCCTTTGATGGGTATCCATTCAATCAGCTGGCTTTAGTTGAAAAGTTTGCTCTTTTTCATTCTATTTCTTCTCTTACAGATCTCCTTTGAAGAAAATTCGCTTTGAATTACTGGCACTGCTCTCAAATGTGCCGTTTCGGAGTTCTTTTGACAATCTTCTTCGCGATCTGACTAGTTCGTGTGATGATGCGCATTTCGGTGTAGTTGCCAGTGTTCTTACTTCTGTTCTCGACACTTTTGAGTAAGTGTTTCCTCGTTACTTATCTACTCTTTTAGTCGAGTGGAGTTTGAAGAACAAAAAGAAGTTTGGCTCGGAGAAGCAGCGTCAGAACCGAATTCCTTGCTCAACGAAATTCATGTTCTCGCTCTCGCCTCACGTCTCGTGTTTGCGAGAAGTCAGAGTGAGTGATTTCCTTCATTGTTTCCACAGTTCTCATTAACGATCCGTCCAAGAGTCGGAAAGAGTGATTTCATCTATCAAAGACCCTTCTACATCCGCGTCCATTTCAGATCAAGAGGCTTTTAAGGCGTTATTCGTGCTCTTATGTGAAACTTTTACAATAATTTTCACTCAACTGGCGAAGACGAAAGCTCGTGGTAGACGCAGGAAGAATTCTGAAAATGAACTGGAACTTCAAGAAGAATTGAACAGCGTTCTAGAATCGACGAGCAATGAGCAACACTCGGTGAGTTTTCTTGCCATTCTTCTAACTTGACAGAATCTGGAAGCATTTCTCTCGATCGCTTGTGAATGGACGACTCGCATGAGTGTAATTGTTCGAGGTCTGATTTCAACCAAATCTCCTTTTCCTGAAGCATCAATATCGGTATGAATGAAGATCACCTGGCACTTCTGAGAGATTAGGCCTTTGATTCCGTTGTCGAAATGATCGTCTCAAACCTCAATGATAGAATTCTCGACTTCGAAAACTTTGATGGCGAAGGCGAGACCGTGCGTTGGTTCCTACGCGGACCGTCTAATGACATCAAGGACTTATACTATTTCGCTAGCCAGGCATGTCAAATCTATAACCTCATTGCTTAGGCATCCACTCTCGAAGCTGGTCCAATTGGCTTCGATGGAAGATTTTCGGTTTCTCATTTGAGGAGCAAAGAGAAGAAGTCTTTGATGACAGCTATGGGTCGCCTTCACTTGGAGCAAGTGAAGAATGAGGTTAGTGTGAGAACAGCTTCAGTATGTTTTAGGAAGAAAGACAAGCTTGGATGCCTCAATATGTGGTAGTGGACGAGACTGTGCTTTCGAACAAACTTCATCTGCTGCACAAGTTTACATCTCCTAAGATACTTGGTCCAGTGATTGTCGTGCCATCATTCGTCCTTTCAAGTCTGGACAAGTTGAAGGTATCCCAGTATTCTTGCTTGATTCTTCTCTCTACAGACTACTGGAATTAAAGTTCGCAATGCATTGCGTTTTATCGAGAATGGCCAACAAGGAGATCGTGTTCGTGTGCTCCCCGTGTCCGATCTGATGGCTTGCTTGTCAACACTCCTTCATGAAGATCCTCGACCGAGCGTTGTCCTTCTCACTACGAAGACGAACCCCGAAGAGGCGCCTTTGGAGGGCGAGTCGTGTCTTTTCCATTCATCCCGCAAGCTTTTTGCAGGTGTCGTTGTCCACAATATCGAGACTTTTTCTCGTCGCTGGAACAAAGAGTTGTCTTCACGGACGCGCTAGTCGCCTGGTCCTCCGAGGCGTTCGCTGTCCCTCGACGAGTGTCGCCCCGTTCGCTGTGTCCGCGGAGTGCGCGATGCCCTCGCCTCCTCTCGTCTTCTGCGACCTCCGCCCTCGCACTCCGTCTCCCTTCTCTCGCATCCCTCGCCGAGTCGCTGCGCATCCTCGAGGAAGCGAGGAAAACAGCTCAATTGTTATTGTTGTGGGGGCCGGCGAGGCAGTGTGCTCGATCTCTTTCGGGTGCTCGTCCTCTTTCGCCGTCTGTCGCCCGCGCGCTCTCCTCGTCCCTTGTATTCTCTCGTTTGGTGTCCCTTTCCCTGGCCATCGCCAGTCTCTTGCGTGCTCCCCCTGCCTCCTGCTCCTTTGCCATGATCATTACATGGTTTATTGAATGAGAATTAACTCTTCCTCTTCGCCTTCTACAATGTTCCCAAACAGACATTCGGTGAGTTCCACTTCATCTTATCCCCTTCAATTAAATGTTCGTCTTCTCCATCTCATGTAGAAATCGTGGATTTTTGTCTGTGCGGGTGCAATGAATTATAATTTTCCTCTGCGATCGCAGCTTTCGAATGAAATTGATCAAGAATGTAGCATTTATGGAAGAACAAAGAAGTTGCCGTTTGGTTTCACGGCTCTGATTATTTTCACTTCTCGATGGCGACAAATACAAAAGAATGACGTTAGGAAGCGAAATTCTTCCAAGTCTTAGCACCTACACAAAGTGCGAAATTAAGTGTGCGCGTGTGAAGATTGATTAACAGCTGGTCGAGCACTCGGATCGGTAGACTCATTTTCGGAACTCTGACGGGAAGACGTGCCATGGCGTTTCGCATGGCGGTAAGTTGGGTTAACTGGGATGAGCTCCTCTACTAATTCAATTCGTCTTCGTCCCACCTCGGAGAGAGTGGTCTTGCAGGGAGGCGGAGGACACGCGCCGCCAATGAAGCCCGCCTTCTTCGAGCATCTCGACCGCCTCAAGGAGGAGTACCAACTCGTGCAGAATCAACTCCAAACACAACGGGTGGAACTGGAGAAGATCAACCAGGAGAAGGAGGCCATGCAGAGGCATTACATGATGTATTATGAGGTTTTCTTCTTCTCTTCTTTCTCTCACTTATTCACTCAGCAGATGAGTTACGGGCTGAATGTGGAGATGCACAAGCAGACCGAGATGGCGAAGCGCTACAACACCATCCTCACACAAATCATCCCCTTTCTCCCTCAAGAACATCAACAGTCAGCCATGACGGCGATGGAGAGGGCACGCCAGATCTCAATGCAAGAACTCAATCAGGTTCTTTGCTCTTCTTTGGTCAATCTTTGCTTGCAGGCGATAGCAGCGAACTCGCACGCCCAACAACAGCTCGCCATGATGCCCGCTCTCATGAATCCTATGATTGCTGCTGCGGCTGCTGGAGGAGCAGCTCCTCCTGGTCTTCATCCCGCTGCCTTCATGGCTGCTATGGCTGGCCGAATGGGAGTAGATAGTGTCGCTTCTGACGCCAGTGCTGGACCTCCGTCAAGGACGTCGACGACGAGACCTCGCTCAGGCAGTCCCTCAGAGGGTGCCAAGAGGGCGAAGGTTCGTGCTATGAAAGATAGTGCAATGTTTATTGTCCGTTGTAGACAAGCTCAGAAGATGGCGACGGCGAGCTGGAGATCGACGTGCAGAACGACGAAGGTCCAGCTGGCGGCTCCAACGGTGTAAAAGGAGGGCGCGAAAGTGCGCAGTCGGCAAGCAGCGGAGCGAGCACTCCAAACAGAAAGGTTCGCTTCTTCCCGACTGCTTAAACAACTTTTCAGCTGGCGAATCCTCTCGGAGACATGGGAGCCGCGATGGCGGCTGCAAATCCCTTCCTAAACCATCCGCTCGCTGCTCAGCTTAGAGGAGGCGCGATTCCGAATATTTTCGATGCTCAGGTGTGCTCTATCCTTGATTGCTTAGTGGCAGGCTCGGATGATGGCCGGACTTGGTGTGGGCGCTCTGCCGGGGATGGCGAACGGCAAGCCTTCTTACTCCTTCAAGAGTGTCGACAACGGGCCACCACAGCCGACGGTCTTCCCGCCCGACGCGATGACCGCCGCCGACGTGCCTCGAGCTGTGAAGAGAGCACACGACTTGCAACACGGAGAGGTGTCTCTGTCCTCAACAACTCAAGAAGAGAATTGTTTAGGTTGTCTGTGCAGTCACTATTTCCAAGGAGAACAAACACGTCTACACAGGAGGCAAGGGTTGTGTGAAGGTTAGGCGAAAGGCTTCCTTCAATTTCCTTTCCAAGGTCTGGGATATCACAAAGGGAGCGGAGGGGTCGCGGACAGCGATTCAAACTCTCGAGTGTCTCAAGGACAACTACATTCGCTCTTGCAAACTCACACCCGACGGACAAAGTCTGATCGTCGGCGGCGAGGCGAGCACCATCACCATCTGGGACCTCAAGGAGAACAAGATCAAGACGGAGTTGGACAGCGAGTCGCAGGCCTGCTACGCTCTCGCTCTGTCGCCCGACAGCAAGCTTCTCTTCGCTTGCTGTGCCGATGGCAACATCATCGTCTGGGATATCGATGCTGGCACTAAGGTGAGAAGGACAACTTCTGCATCTCTGGCAGGTTGGCTCCATGCCCGGTCACATGGATGGCGCTTCGTGTATCGACTTGAGTCCCGACGGAAATCGTCTCTGGACTGGTGGCCTCGACAACACCCTCCGAAGTTGGGATCTTCGTGAAAGACAGCAACTCTCCAAGTTCGACTTCAGCTCTCAGGTTCGTCTTGTCTCAGACGGCTGGATTTCTTGCAGATCTTTTCCTTGGGATGCTGCCCGTCGGACGAGTGGGTGGCCGTTGGAATGGAGAACTCTGTAGTGGAAGTGTTGAATACACGAGGCAGCGAGAAGTATTCCTTGCACATGCACGAGAGCTGCGTCCTCTCACTCAAGTTCTCCCATTCCGGTGAGTCTCTTCTCCTTGAATAGATTGTGTGCAGGCAAATGGTTCGTGTCGACGGGCAAGGACAACGTGCTGAACGCTTGGCGCACTCCCTACGGCGTCTCGCTCTTCCAATCGAAGGAGAGCTCGTCGGTCTTGTCCTGTGATGTCTCGCAAGACGACAAGTTCATCGTGACGGGATCGGGCGAGAAGAAGGCGACAGTCTACGAAGTGCTTTTCTCGCAGTGAATCTCCACCTCCCCGTGCTGCTCTCTGACGAGTTCCCTCTCCTGTTCATATTCCTTCAGTTCACCTCTTCCAATGCCAGGCCAGTTAGACGTAGACACCGTGCCCTTGCCGTCCATGTCGCCATTGCATTCGTATTCCTCTTCTTCCTTCTTCTTTGGTGCATATAGCACTGCATCTCATCCATTTACTAAATGATCACTTGCATTATGCATCTCTCCTTTGTGTTCACCCGTGATTGCCCTTCTTTGGCCGCCAACTTTCTCTCCCTTCTCGCGTTTGTTGACATTCTTGTTACCGATCGTACTTTGGGAACGTTTTATTTCGCTGAACAACTCTTGCAATGAAATTTTCCGCCAAGGATAAAAGAGTCGAGAGAAAGAGAAGATCCCATTGTTTCAGTAGCGGATATGAACTTGGCTAGCCCCCCTTAGGTAGAAACAGGCGAATGCAGTGACGAGCGACAACAATTAACAGACGACAATAAATTACTCAGAAGGGAGTTAACGCTCACGATGGAGAATGACAAAGAGAGCGAGGACAGCAAGGACGATGTACTTGAACTTGGGGTAGTCGTTCATAATGATGGTCACCATGCCTACATAAGGGACGATCCCTTTCGCTCTGCCTACGATGTCCTGACGACTTAGCCAGAGCTGTCCGGGGGCGTAGAGTCCACGATCATCCACCTAAAGCATTCACCAAGAAAGATGAATCAACTTGATTGTTGTCGCCCTTCGTGAGGATCTTCGTCTCCTGGGGACTCTTCTCGTGCACTCGAATCACTCGATGGACAATGGGAATGTCTCTGCCGTCGATCTTGAAAACCGTGATATCGCCTGTGCGGACGGGATCCTTCTGGTCGTTGGTAAGAAAGAGGAGATCACCGCGGAAGAACGCCGGCTCCATCGACCCCGACAACACCACAACAATCGGACTCTCAGAACCTGAAAAACCGTAGACTTTAATGAAGAACTAACCGGTGACGACCATGAGACCTTTCCAGATCATGAGAGCTGAGCTGACGATCATGCCAAAGTTCAGAAACTGGTAGAGCACTTGTCGAACGTTCATTCGACGGAGTTCGTCGAAGATCGCCGCGTCAAAAATCGCCATGACTAACAACAAGTGTCAGTAATAGAAACGTATTGCAATTCTGAAGGTATCTAACAGCGAATAAAACGCAAACCGATAGAATTCAAGAGCAAAGAGATCAACATTTATGGTGCCCGTTTGTACACATAACATAGGAAAAGAGAGACGTGTTACTCGGCAGAAGTGAGACCGAGGAAGTCGTCCATGAGAGTGCCAATGGCGAAAATGTCGTTTGCATCAACTCGGGTGCCAATGAGTTTGACGCGTATCTCATCATCTTGCTTGATAACAACGGACTCGTCTTGGGTGCGGTAGCACGGCGGGTTCGCGTTCGGCTCGAAGGACATGTCAGGCGGGATGCAGTGACGAGAGACGAACACCGACAGAGGGCCCACGTCGCAGAACAGACCCACCTACTCGAATACTAATAGATTGAAGACTGTCTCACCTTGTTCACCTGATTCACGATGCCGTCGACAACTTGACCCTTGAACGGACGGAACACGATGGCTTTGTAGCGCACCGGATACACGACGAATCCACGACCTGTGTTGCAATAGAGAAGTATGTACGAAAAAGAAATGAAAGCACCTGGTTGAATTAATCCATGTCCAATGGTGTCAATCGTGGTCACGGCAATGATAAATCCATACTTTCCAGAACATGTTCCTTCCACCTAAAATGTCGATATCGTGTTGAGTAGAAAAAAAAGGCTGTATCTCGGTTGCGAACTTTTCGAATGCGAAATCCTAGAATGCGAATTACCTCGAACGTGAACTTTTTTCGGTCTAAATATTTCCTCCTCGGTGGGTTCGCATTCGAAAAGTTCGCAACCGAGATACAAATAGGTGCCGTTCCCATCTGGTTAATACCTCACAGAACAATTTGGACTTGATTGTCTCATTTAGTGAGGGTCCAAAGTACTTCGGATGAAGCGAGACTTCGTGGTCCAACGACAAGTGAAAGAACATTTCCTGTAAGCCACCACTGCCGTTTGTACACGTCGTCCCTATTCTTTGTCGGCATCGCGGATTCAGAGAGCACTGAGGCGCTATGTAGGAAATAAATATTGGAATAAACAACTTTGCGAACTTCTAAATGATCCACTGACATACTCGCATGGAGACTGAAACTCTAGAGAAGCTCCACCGCAATGGGCGCGCTTGAAAAGCTTTCCCTTGGACATACCAATTGAAGATCCACATGGAGCTCGTCAACGTTACAAACCCTAGCCAAATAAGTATCTTCGTCAAGAGAAACGTCGATGACTCCCACGCAGAAACTGGTCAGGCTTTCACAGGCACTCAGCGGTGTCGGATTAATACAGTACCCCGTTTTGGGCCAGCTCGTCAAGGTCTTGGCACCCTGACCAAACCCCGGCGCGACTACGGGGGAAATGGCCGGTCGAAATTAGTCCTTATATGCACGCGTGGTGTTACCGCGTAGTAGCACCGGGTTGCTGCACATTGCAAATCCATTCAACGACTAATAAACGCGTCATTCACTTGACGGTTTCACCCGGTTGATAGAATAAGTTGCGAAATCCCGGCTGTACTTTTTGCGCCTTGAGGCGCTTTGTGCGGAAGCCTCTGTCGAAAAGTTTCAGGTTTTATACTGCGCGTGAAACCGCAATGCACAGAAGCCGTTTTTCACTGCCAAAATAGCCTATGAACTCGCACCTTACTACAGCGTTCTGGATGGGCCTGGCCGGATCTGAAGCTACTGAGGCATCGTTCGGACATCGAACGTTGGGGCCCTATAGATAAAGCTCATCGAATCGCACTTTCGCTCGATAAAAAGCAAATCCCTTCTTCGTC
>JAQIXL010000037.1:0-79830 GCA_034700245.1 Poikilolaimus oxycercus
CAGCCTAAAGCTCTGGACATCTCAAGTAAGGATATTCTTTGTCGGCCCAAATCAGTCCTTTCCCGGGTCTTGCTAGTGCAGTTATTGAAAGCCAAGATAATGGGGAGATGAAAACTGTTGTGTGGAGGCCAAACTTATTGCACACCGCACAATCGGATGTTTTTATCGTCGGAGTGAAACACGCTTGAAAAATTGTGCATCTGCTTTTTGCTATTGACTTTCAGCCAGTTCACTGCTTTGGAAATAAAACCTTCAGAACATAATTACAATTCTGATGAGTCAGCTAACTAGACTTCACTTCTTGCCCTGACTTTGACTAGAATAAGAAACTCACAATGATTAAATTGGCGACGAGAGCCAACAAGAGGCCATACACGCCACCCGAGCAACCTACAGCGCCATGAACAGGGCTAATAACGTAGTGTAGCATGTCTCCTGAAACAAACTCAATCGTGGTTTCTGAAAAAGCTCACCAAATATGACCGCTAGAAGATACAGCGAACCAATTCGCCAAATTCGATGCACTGCCTGAAAGCCGTTTGCTGAAACTCAAGAAAATGAACCTCCAGCGGAATGCCGATGATGAGTTGAACAATGACATTGCCGAAAAGGTGAACTAATCTGAAGAGAAAGTTGTGACGACCTCCAATTAACAAGAAAACTTGCCCACTATGAAGAAACGCCGATGTAACATATCTCCAAAGCTGATCTCTGTGACTTGGATCGAATGCCCAAAGACTTCGCTCTTCAGTTCCATTGACAACTCGTGTGCACCCGGCACAATAATTGGCTATGTTTGAGCCTTTCGGTGCTTGAGTGTACCAATAAATAAACAAGCCAATCTGTGAATCGCCTTGTTGTGGAGGCAAAGGTCGAAACCTGTACAATCGAAATGCCAATGATGAAGATGGGCGGCGGCCAGTATGTGTGGGCGTCCAGGTAGGCGAGTGTCGGGTCGCGTTGGCGATCTGAGAGAACCGGCTCGGCCACGCGTTGCAGGATCGACTTTCGACGACGCTGCAACAACAAACACCTTCACAGGTCGATAGACATCTTTTTCTTCTTTTAAGATTCTCCATTGCGAACTACTGCTTAGCTGAAAGGAATAATGATTTTACCATTAGTTGAAGCACGTTTTATTTTAGCCACAAATCACCTTAGACAATGAAGACACATCTTTGCTGTTTTAGATTTGCTTGAGCCGAAACAGACGTAAAACTCACCGGAGGTGCTGGAAAATCGAAAGACTCCGCTGCCTCAATCGTCGGCTTTCTAGTAGCTTTCCAAGACGACTTCCATTGTCCCTTGATAGAGAGCTTGCGACCCTCAACATCCTCATTGGTCGAAGTGACCGGCGTCGAGGCTGGAGGAGTCGAAGGCTCGCCATCGATGGGCACCACCTGGGCCATGGGGAACGACTAGACACGTCGTGGTAGACGACGCGGTGGGGATGTGTGGGTTTTGGCGAAGAGTCGATGTGCGGTGGGGAAGGAGCCGGAATCACATGCGGTGGCAAGGCAAGGCAAGGTGAGGGGGAGAAGAGGAGAGAGAGGGAAGACGCGCCGCCCGCGCGCACAGGTGCTCTCCTCCTCGTCGTCGTCGTCCTGTCTCCGCCGCGTCAAACAGGAAACTCAATGGCGTGAGTGCGGGCTTTCGAACGCCATTCGACCTTTTCCGAGGAGGGCGAAGAATTGAATGGCTTCTGTTGGGTGAGATGAAGGAAGATTTGAGATACGTTTTGAGACTGGTAGGTAAGAGAGGGAAACAACAAGGAAACAATAGTAAGAGAACGAACGCGAACTCTTCGACAAATCATTGCAGGTGAGTTTCAATGAAAGTTTAACAATGCGAGTATTGAGCACAATGGCAATAATTGGTGCTCGTTTCCAGCTTTACGAAAGAAATTCGATAAATGGATTCAATTTCGCTTTTGAAATATGTTTCGGATCTCATAAAAGCGTGAATGATGCTCCACAAAGGATTTATCGCATAGAGCACGGTTCTTCCCGTCTCTCTCTCTCTCTCTCTCCTAGCTTTTCCGACTTCGACCTCCAGTCTCGGAACACCAGTCGAACATGTTTTATCGAACACCGAACCGCACTAGCATTAAGACACCGGACATCGTCACGCTCTCCTTTAACAGAGGCGTGTGTGTAAACATTTCTCTTGTACACTTTCGACAGAAATCGATTGCTTTGCCAATCACCTAACTAAGAGCGAGCGTACTGTTTTCGGCCGGCGCATCAGTTGCGTCAATATTTTCCGTCACCACTTCTTGATGGCAATCTAAAAGGCGTGATTCCAGTGTCAACCACAAACGCGTCTTCAAACCTGCTTCCCATATCGGCGTTGAATTGGCTTTGATGACGAAATTAAGCACGGCGAGGATGAGGAAAAGCACGGCATAAATGCCTAGACAAACACGCCGCAAGATTTTCTCCCATCTGTGTTCCTGAAGATTTTGGTTGTAATCAGTAGTTAAGACGCAAATTGGTTGCAATCAGTAAAAGATTTCAAAATAAATATCTATGAGAAAACGAAACCTACCAAGACATTGTGAAGAACAAAAACACCGTAGAGAAGTCCAGTGATGAGGCCGCCGAAATGTCCGGCCTCTTTATTCTGCAAGGCAAGAAAGAAAATAAATACAAAGGTAGAGGATCCAAGGTTAATACATGTCGTTGAAACGTGCGAGTTTTGTTTGTTGTCACTTCAATGGTAACTGAGGCTACCACGACACGGTTGTTTCATCAAAACCAAGTGAACCACCGATTGTCTACTCTGCGAAAGGACATTGATGATATGGATGTGAAACGTGGGTGAAAGATTCAAACTGTTGCTTTTTGAAAAGCTTGTAGTTTTTGGGAGTTCGATTCGAACTCACAATCAGAAGACGAGCGTGATCACAAGCCTCAATATTTTGTGAGTAAAACAAATTCGCGAAACATAATAAGATCTCGTCTTTCTTCTCAAATTTGAAGCTCGGCTTTCCTCGTCGTAATGGTCATAGTTTTTTTCTCAGCATTTGATCAAGACGTCGAAACACATCACAAAACTTCCGCTTACCTCAACACAACTCTGCCCCGCGAGTTTCGGGTAGACGAAAGTGGTGAGAATCTGGACGACGACCATGACGCCAAGAACGACAACCCGGCACCACTTGTCGGGTACTTCACGCCAATTCTATAAGTGCCCGTATGTGTCCTCCCACGTTTCGACACTTGAAACATACAATGACGAGGTTGGCGATGAGAGCTCCGAAGAGGCCATAGACAGCGCCAGACGCGCCGACCGCCCAATGTGCCGGTGAAATCACGTAGCGCAGCATGTTTCCTGAACATTTCTCAAGTGTTTAAGAGTTTGTGTTTACCAAAAATGATCGACAAACAGTACAAGGAGCCAATACACCAGCCTTTATGAACAGCCTGCAAGGAATTTCTTCAAAAAAACGAAGAAGACTCTCACCTCAAGAGGAATTCCAATGATTAGCTGCACAAAAACATTACCAAGCAGAGCTATCAGGCTAAAAACATCCGAATTAAACTATAGGCTTCCTTACCCACTGTGAAGAAAGGCCGAGCTAAGATACCGCCAGACCTGAGCTCGACTTGCAGGATCGAAGACATAATCCCCAAGGATAACTTCCATCCAACTGTTGAACTTATGGCAGCCATAGCAAAACGTCGTCAGATCCTCTCCGGGAGTCGTCGATGCGTAGTAAACAAAGATGGCGATCTGAGATAGTTGCACCTTGCAAATTTTTCTTTAAAACCCAACCTGAACGAGAGACATCGTGAAGATGAACATGGGTGGCGGCCAGTAAGTGTGCGCTTCCACATACGATTCTGTTGGATCCTTTTGTCTTTCACTCAAATAGGGATTCGAGAACGTGTTGAGCATTTGTTGCGGGATCGAGACTTTTCGAGTCTAAAGCCATCTTCAATGAAAAACCAAGGAAACCTCTACCGAATCCGAAGGCGTCGTGTTCGGTGAGTCCTTCCAGGAAGATCTCCATTTGCTTCGTTGAGTTGGTGGTCGTGAGGGTTGACCAACTTCAGCATCAGGCGCCTTGGCGTCGTCATCGACGTCGATATTAGCCATGTCACACTCTCGGGAGTAGTGATGACCAATTCGGCAAAGAGACGGGAGAAGGAACGAGAAGGAGTAGGGAAGGGGGAACGACGGGTTCCTCTGAAGAAGCGAGAGAAAATGGCGCGTGTAAAGAGTTTGGAGAGGCCGGCCGAGGCGGCAGCCCGACGCGCGCGAAGCGAGGGGGCGGACTCGCCTATGCCTTCGCTATGACTTCGGCATGTGGTGCCGTCCAAGACGCCCACCAGAATGTCTCTTCCGCCTCGGTTCTGACTGCCCTTGATTGTAATAGACTGAAGGAGAAGAAGAGCCTTTAACTACCAGGAAAAGAATGAAGGAAGAAGATGGGTTGTTCAATGTTAGCTGAATTTGTTGGAAGAAGCAGAAGAAGGTCTCGCCAAATATCTGATGGTGATAGAGAGAATGCGGAAAGTTGAGGTGACATTCGAAAAACAAAGTGAAACCAGTTAGTTGGTTCTGACGACGACGTAACGGAGGTGCTCGTCGACATTAGAAGCGTTTTTCTGCTCAAGGGAGAAGGAGCGAAGTGATCGTTCTGCCTTCTGCACGAAAATGTGACACCTCTTCGTACGCACAGAGACCGGTCAACTGCTGGGTCGTTCTTCACGCGGCGCACCCCACGATGGGATTTTACGAATGAAAACGCACGATTTTAGAATCATTGCTGCTTGGGATTTTCTCCTGCTCGAGAGCTCAGTGTGATCGCCTGCTCTCGCGTCGACTGCCTGCTCTTCACTCCGATGGTTCGCCTCCTTCGCTCGTCCTCCGAAGCCGCTTACTGTCTGCAGGCCTCCCGCCTACTTCTCCTCTCCTCGCTACTCTTCCTGCTCATCGGCCCGTCCCTCGCCGCCGATGAAGAGATCGACGGCCGCTTCGGCGCCTACAACGAGACCCGCCACTACCCGTAGGAAGCCAAACAAAGAAGAAAATTGGCAGGCCACCGAGCCACCACCGTAATGGCACGGTCGTCAACGCGACGGTCTTTAACGAGACGGACCATGGCATCCAGGCTCCGACCTACCAGAACGGCACCTTCGGGAACCTCACCGTGCCAGCATACAACGAGACCCGCCACCACCCGTAGGAAGCCAGCCAAAGACAAAAGTTGGCAGGCCACCGAGCCACCACCGTAATAGCACGGTCGTCAACGCGACGGATCAAGGCATCCCGATCTACCAGAACGGCACTCTACGAAACGACTGAGGCCTCGTCCTCCTCTTCATCCCCCTTCTTCCTCTTCATGCCCGCATCCAATAAAAATGTGAATTGTAGTAGTGCGACGACAAAAATTTCCATCTTGGGGTGTCAATATGGGCATGTGCAGGGAGGATTCAAAGATAAACAACCCAAACAAATGCTCTGAATCTTTTCTGCGAGCTCTCGTCGAGGACGGTTGCTCGGCCATAATGCTCTGGGTGAGCACCCCTCCGGGCAAAGAACGTTTACTCAGAAGAGTCTCGTCTGGTTGCTGCTTCTCCTCTTCGGCCTTCTCCCTGTCGTCAGCGGTGCTGAAGACCTCGTCCGCAAGCGCTGGCTGATGCGCTCGAATAAGGTTTGCCATCAGTTAGAAAAGAGAAAAGAGCAAATTCAGACGCAGCCCTGTGAGAACTTCTACAATCACGCTTGTGCCGAGTCGTGGAACGTCTCGACGACTCATTATGGCCAGCACTTGCTCGCCAATATTATCTCGGCCGAGAATGTTGGCAATAAACCCGACATCATTATTGTAGGTCAAATATTTTTTAAAAAGTTCCCCAGATCAAATTCGAGAAGTTGTTGGACGAGGCGCAGCCGCTTGATGAAGAAGCGACAACGGCCGGCGTTCTTAAACACTGCGGTGATGTGTGGAATAGCACTTCCAAGTGGTGCTATAAGGTTTTGTTTAAAAAATATATGCGACATGAGAACAAAAATTCAGAAGATATTGGAAGACCTTTTCAATATTAACAAGATTGATCGATTTCAAGGCAAGAGTAATAAAGACTGGGAAACCCAGCACTCATATGTTATCTCAACATTCTATCCGGTAAGAAAAACTAATTTTGAAGATTGCTTTTGAGGTATTTCAACCGAAGCGTCTCGCACGCTACATTGCTCGATTTGTTACGCATTTGATTGAAAACGCCGATTTAAAAGTTTGCAGATTTACGTATGAAAAGGAGTTTGACTCTTTAGTTGACTTTGGATTGGTATGGAAGGTACAAGACGTTGGTGGCATTCGGCGACAATCTTCTCGAAGCACATTGGATGGGCCGCCCCGAGACCCTCGAGCGTTTTGATCAAGTTGCTAAAGCCGTCCAGGAAACCGTCAAAAGGCGCATGAAGGTCCTTTTTGTCAAAAAGACTCGACAGAAAAAAAATTACAGCGAACGAAATGGCTGCTTGAACATCGCCATGTGGGTTACGCCTTCGAGCGTCTCTTCACGTATCATACGGAAACTACCAAAGCTTGTAAGCTTTAAGCTCGTTTAAAGGGAAAAAAATATTTTCAGATTTCGTACCCATCCGGAGTGAGTTTGGAGATTTGAAAGAGATGCAAGCAGCGCTTCTCGACTATGCTGAGAAAGTTGAGAACAGCTACATGACTTTGTATGCAGCAACTTTATTTTTCAGAGTCTTACCGTATTTTAGTTCGAAGATATTCGGCCAGAACACGTTTCCTATGCTCTATCTTGCGCATCGCCTTCTCACCTATACTGACACCTATACCGACCACGCGCTTTATGGGATGAAGAAATTTCTTACGCTTTATCAAGCATTCGAGACGGAAAAGTAGGGAAACCTTAAAATTCGCTTGAATTGTCTGCCGATATGTTTAAAGTCGTCTATTGAGCGGCGGTTCGTTTAAAGTGGTTTACATGACGGCAGCTCTTCTGGTTTTCGAAAACGCACCGCCTGCCAGTCTGGTAGGGCGAAGAACTAACGAAACAGATTTAGTTCGGCTCAATGGGCTACATCTACGCTCACGAATTCATGCACACTTTTATCGACAAGTTCAAAAATATTTTTATTCAGAGCCGCGAAAAGGTTTTGTTAGAAACATTCTGATGATGAAATTGAATTAGGTGTTCTCGGAGGCGAAGAAGTGCTTAATTGAATTCATGGAGAAAGACATCTGTCCCATGCACCCGATGGTCAGTTGAAAAAGAACACAAAGAAGATGTTCAGGCTGAATGTCGCGCTTTCCCGCCAGGTAGCAAGAACACTCGCTACGGCGCTATGACCTTGGAAGAAGACGCACCAGATTTGGTTTCATTACAAAGTTTGCTTTCACGCATCTTCTGCAGGAGAGTATTCGTATCATCCACGAAGCTTTTCCTATAATCGGCATCGACCCGAAGGTAGAGAAACGATCCAGAACGACTGTAAATGTGCCAGGCTCGAACTTACGATGACTTGCCAGCGACGAACAAAGAGATTTTCTACCACGCCATTGCTCACTCACTCTGCTGGGGTCCATTGCCCACCAAGGAAGAGATTGAGCGGAAGGTTTCCCGTCTCTTATTCTTCAGAGGCGTCACTCAGTTCGCCGCAAAGGACGAGCACACGGACGCGTTTGCCCGTATAAATGCGATGCTGAAGCAGAGTGAGGAGTTCGCGGCGTTCTTCGGCTGCAAGAAGGGCGACCCGATGTTCCTCGAACCGGTCTCCTTCTCTCTTCGACGAGGAAAGAAGGCTTTCAGGATAAGTTTTGCGGCTTTTACGGAGACAAGTACGTCCCCACCGGAGCCGCTGCCGCCAACAGCTCCCAGCCATGAGAATAAAATTTTCGAATCGCATCGAGACATGTTATTGTAAGATTAAAATGCCATCAAAGTAAGTTCTCTATCAATCCTTCGGCGGAGGCGGTCGACTAGCTGCTTTCGTCATGTTCTTGGTGAGGCCTTTTAGTTGAAGGCCATCAAGCAGCATCGCGTCTGGCTGCTGCTTCTCCTCTTCGACTTTCTTCCTGTCATCTGTAAGAGAGATGATGTACGCGACTTTGTTCGCGAGCGTTGGTTGTTTCGATCTAACAAAGTTTGTCTTTGTGACCAAACAAGCAAGACCGCGGTCCTTATCAGACTGGGCCATGCGAGAACTTCTACAACCACGCTTGTGCCGAATCGTGGCATGCGTCCACCCCGGCCATTGGCAGTTATATCTTCAGTCGCATTTTGCCCGCTGAAAACATCGGCCACCCCACCGATATCCTAATTGTTCGCTTTCATGGAAGTTAAGGAATTATGCGGCTTAAGATCGAATACGAAAAATTGTTAGACGAGGCGCAGCCGCTGGACGAAGAGGCGACAGCCGCCGCCGTCCTCAAGCATTGCGGCCACGAAAAGAGCGACTCGACAAAGAAATGCTATCAAGTTCGCTTCAATTTCAAAAAGCGACAAACGCTTTTTAGGAAGTGATAAATAATCTCAGTTCGATTTTGAGCTTCGACATGGCAGAAGCAAAATCAATGTGGAAGTCGTTTCGGGATAAGGAGCTCTTCGTGGCGTATAATTTATTGACCTCTGTTGGTTGACGACGCTTTGTCTAACAACTTCGCCTTCACTTAGGTGTTTGAGCCGATACGCCTTGCCCGCTACATAGCGCGGCAGACAATTTTCTTGTACCAAGGCGCCGCTTACGAGGTTACGGGTTCACCTCTCAACAAGCTTAAATTATTTTTAGAACGCCCTTCGATGGTTTCAAAGGTACAGAACATTGATGGCTGTCGGTGATAATCTGATCAATGGCCATTGGCTGGGCCGAACCGAGACCCGCCAGCGCTTCAACAGTGTCACCAGTGGTGTTCGAGAGACAATTCGACGTCGTTTCAAGGCAATCTTATTTAATCCGGTAACTCCTTTTAGAGAACAAAGTGGTTAAAAGAGCGTCGAAACGTCGGTTTTATCTTCGAGCGACTTTTCTTGCACTATGTCGATATTACCGAAGGCCGTAAGGAAACAACGAAAGATTCAACTCGATTTAGACCTTGTGCTGGTTGTCAACGCTTTTGATAGTTTGGACAAAATAAAGGCGGCGTTATTCGATTATACGGCGAGAGTGCGGAAATTCACCCAGCAATTGTAAAGACAACTTTGTGTACAAAAATTTCAAAGCTCATCAATTTTTGGCGAAGGCAATCTGCTGGCTTCCTATCTCGCGCATCGTCTGGCTGTTCTTTTGGAGAAAAGAGCCGAAGACGTTGGCCTACGAGCCATGGAAAAATACGACAATTACATGGGATTTATACACAGAAAGTTGGGTCCGGAAATTTTTTTCGAAATGCATGGGATAGATCATATGACCCGACTGACAATCCTCATGTCTTTTACTCGACTGCAGCTCTTCTGATTTTCGAAGAAGCACCACCGGCTAGTTTGGTAAGTGACACTGCAATGTGCGAGAGGAAAAAAGTTCAGTTCGGCACAATGGGCTACATCTACGGCCACGAGTTCATGCACACTTTCATTGACTATGAGCGCGCTTTATTTTACGATCAGCACGAGAAAGTTGGGTCCCATTCGAGCAGTTATAAACCTCTGCATTAGGTTTATTTTGAGGCGAAAAAATGCTTGATCGAGTACATGGAGAAGGACGTCTGCCCCATGCATCCTCTGGTCTTTTACTGTGAAATTTGCAACGTAAACTTTCAGGCTGCTTGTCGTCCTCTTGAAATCGGTCCAGGAGTTTGGGCAACTCGAAGTGGCTCCCTCACCTTCATCGAGGACGGACCTGACTTGGTTCTTAAGTTGCAGCAGATCTAATGTTTTCAGGAAGGTTTTCGGGTTGCCTACGAGACATTTCTGGCTAGCGGCATCGATCCCAAGGTCCAACGTCCAGTTGTGAAACTTTGTCCAGGCTCGAACCTACACGGACCTGAGAGTGACCAACGAGGAGATCTTCTACTTCGCAGTTCCACATGCAATCTGCCTTGGACCACTTCCGTGGCCTGAAAAGGTCGAACGCGCTGTATGTCAATTAGACAACTAAACAACTGAAAAGTTTCACGCTCGTGACCATCATAGCGAGTCCTTCGTCCGTTTCAACGCGATGCTGAAGCAGAGCGAAGAATTCGCGACGTTCTTCGGCTGCAAGAAAGGCGACCCGATGTTTCTCGAGCCGGTCTCCTTCTCTCTTCGACGAGAAAAGAAGGCGTTCAGGAGAAGTTCTGCGGCTTCTACGAAGACAAGTACGTCCCCACCGGAGCCGCCGCCGCCACCATTAATTCCCAGCCATGAGAATAAATTTCCGCATTGCAATCATTGCTAGACATGTGCAGAATTAATCATTTCTAAATGTTAGTTAGTTTTTTGCTTCTCTCTCGTCGATAGCGGCTGCATTGTCGCGTTTCGTCATGTTCTTGGTAAGAGCTTCCACAACGAGGCAATCTTTCAGCACCGCGTCTGTCTACTGCTCCTTCTCTTCGGCCTTCTCGCCCAAGTCAAGGGCGACGACGACCTCGTCCTCGAACGTTGGCTGCATCGTTCAAATAAGGTTCAACAAAGAAGACAATTTTCACTGCTGTTTTAGACTCGGCCATGCGAGAACTTCTACAACCATGCTTGCGCTGAAACAACTGGTATCTCCACAACGCGCTTTGGAGAAGATGCACTCAAAAGCATTCTAGCCGCTGAAGAACGTGGGAATCCCACGGATATCCCGACTGTAGGACTGCCTCAAATTTATTCCAGTTAACAGCTCGAGTATGAAAAACTGTTGGACGAGGCCAAGCCGCTTGACAAGAAGGCCGTCGCCGCAGCCATCTTTGAATATTGCGGCAATCTTGAATGCTATGAAGTCTCGCGAATACATTTGAGAAATTTTTTTCCTAATTTCAGAGCCTAATTAACATTGCAACAGTGTTTATTGAAATGGACACCGATAGCGACGAAAGCAAAAGCGAATTCCAAAAAGCTACTTTGAACAACGAGCTAGACGTCGCAAAATCTTTGATTTTTCAGGTTTATTCCAATTTTAAAAAGACCTTTCAAGACTTTTGAACCAGACCGCCTTGCCGCATATACGGCGGATCTGACTTCGTTTGCGCTAGAGAACGGCCGCTTCAGGGTTGCTCTTTTGCATTTAAATGAACTAGTCAAATTTTAAGGAAATATTTAAATGGTATCTGAAACACAAAGCAATGGTGGCCGTCACCGATAACCTCCTCCAAGCGCACTGGGTGAGCCGCCTCGAAACCCTTAAGCGCTTTGATCGTGTGATCTCCGGCGTTCGAGAAGCTGTTGGGCATCGACTTGAGGTTTATTGTCTAGCTTGTTCACAGCTTCTCTTCTACAGAGAACGAAGTGGCTTCAAGAACGTCGTCGTGTCGGCTTCGTCCTTGGCCGAATGTTCATGCATCATTTCGAGCGAGTCGAAACACGTTGGTTTTCCGAAAATACATACGTCTAAAGAAACTATTTAGACCTTATGCCGCTGGTCAATGCTTTGGAGAGTGTCGACGACATGAAGGCGCTCCTTCTCGATTACGAGCAAGCAGTTCAAGGCTATTACAAGGAATTGTGAGAATTTCCCCAAAAGCCAAAAAAAGTTGACGCAGCTCGTCGGCGTTTGGTACGGACTCTTTGCTGGCCCTTTACTTCGCATACTATGTGACGAGTCTCCTAGAAAGCACAAACAATAATGTTGGATTCACGGTCATCGATTACTGGCCCTTGTATAATGCCGCCAATGGGAAAAGGTTTGCTTGTCTTCTGCTTACAGCTTTGCTTACTCTCGGTTAAATTGATTTCAGAGATGAAAAAGTTGAATCGCTTACCCACTATCACATTTTCTATTCGACAGCCGCTCTTCTCGTCTTCGAAAACACATCGGATGCCGGTTTGGTGGGTTATTTATTTGAGTGAAATAACTGGCGGTGGCGTCTTTGAAAGAAGTGAAAGATTGTCAAAATGAGCAAGAACCTTTCTTTTTCAAAATGAAAAACGCGCGAATTTTTTAACAGCCCCAGTCGAAATATTGGTACAAAACTTTTGCAGTTCGGCACATTGGGCCACATCTACGGCCACGAGTTCATGCACACTTTCATTGAACCACCAAATACGCCTTTCATCGAAGACTATACGAGGGTTTGATGCTCCAACGCCATCCAATTTTCGGTCTTCAGGATTATCGGATTGCACAAAAATGCATAAGCGAGTACATGGAGAAAGACATCTGTCCCATGCATCCACTGGTACTTTAAGATGATCTGCTTTTGAAAAGCCCACTCTAGGCGGGATGTCGCGTTGTGAACGACAAGAATGAATCGCGAAGTGGAGCCTTTACATTCGACGAGGACGGCCCCGATCTGGTTCTTAATTCAAGTTTTTGCAAAATCTCCACCTCAGGAAGGTTTTCGGGCTGTCTACGAAGCATTTCGTGCTAGCGGCATCGATCCCAAGGTATGCCGTTCTGATTTTAAAAGTGTTCCAGGCTCGAGCCTACAAGAATTTCTCAGTGACGAATGAGGAGATCTTCTTATACGCAGTTCCTAACGGTCTTTGCAACGGACGGCTGCCAACTAGCAAAGAATTTGAAGTGAATTTTAACGAAAAACGGAATCTCTTTTCAGTTTGATCCGACTGACACGCATTCGGAGCCCTTCCTTCGCTACAACGCCGTGCTAAAGCAGAGCGAGGAGTTCGCTGCGTTTTTCGGCTGCAAGAAGGGCGAGCCGATGTTCCTCGAGCCGGTTTCCTTCTCTCTTCGACGAGGAAAGAAGGCATTCAGGAGAAGTTCTGCGGCGTCTACGGAGATAAGTACGTCCCCACAGGGGCCGCCGACATTGCCAATGACCTCTAACCATGAGAATAAATGCTTGAATCATGATAAGACATTCCGTGCACAGTTGTACCAATATCATACATTATTAAAATTGGAGCTAGTTCTTCTTCTGCCTCTCGCGATAGCGGCTGCATTGCCGCGTTTCGCAATGCTCTTGGTAAGACCTTCTGGAGGAAGGCAATGCTTCAGCACCGCGTCTGTCTACTGCTCCTTCTCTTTGGTCTTCTCGCCGATGTCAAAGGCGACGACGACTTCGTCCTCGAACGTTGGTTGCATCGTTCAAATAAGGTTAACCACGAGAAGATTTCATCATTGTTTCAGACGCGGCCTTGTGAGAACTTTTACAACTACGCTTGTGCTGAAACGTTGAACTTCTCCACGACGGCCAAAGGAAGAGCTCTGCTCAAAAGCATTCTAGCCGCTGAAGAACTTGGGAAACCTACGGATATCCCGATTGTGCGGCTGTTTTCCGAGGATCTTGCATGCTTGCAGCTCGAGTATGAAAAACTGTTAGACGAGACGACGCCACTTAACGAGGAGGCCGTCGCCGTGGCCATTTTTAAGCATTGTGGCAATTCCTTAAATTCGTGCTATTTGGTGCTCTTGGATGTGCTTGAGAACCAAACGTTTCAGAAACTTATTGGTAGCCTCGAAAACGCTAATTTTGTGGATTTCAATGAAAACGAAGACATAAGCGACTCTCAAAACGCGAAATTGACGACTGAGCTATTCCTTCCACAGTATCTGAATTACTCGGTTTGTGCTTTGCAATTGAATTAAGAAAAAGACTTTCGACGCGAAGCGCCTGGCCACTTATGCAGCGCATCTTACTTCAATTGCTTTCGAGAACGGTCGTTATAGGGTTGGTTGCTTGTTATAAAAGTGAACTAGTTATTTTAGAAGATATTCGACTGGTATCTGAGACAGAAAACGATGGTGGCCGTCACCGACAATCTCATCGACGCCCACTGGCTGAGCCGGAACGAGACTCTCGAGCGCTTCAATCGTGTACTCAAAGGCGTTCGGAAGACAGTCGGGCAGCGTCTTGAGGTACTCAATTGTTGCTCACAGTTTCTCTTTTACAGAGAACGAAGTGGCTGCAAGAGCGTCGCCAGGCTGGCTTCATCCTTGGAAGATTGTTCATGCATCATTTCGAGCGAGTCGAAACGCGTTTGTAACTCAAAACTTAGCTCCAAAGAAGTTCTCTTCAGACCTTGTACCCCTGGTGAACGCCTATGAGAGTAGCGAGAAAATGAAGACGTTGTTTCTGGACTACGAGCAAAAAGTGCGAGTCGCTTACGCAGAATTGTAAGGAAACCACCAATGACAAAAAGCCCCGTGCAGTTCTTCCTCGCTTGGTACGGCCTCTCTACCGGCGCTCTACCTTGCACACTATCAAACGCGTATTCAAGACAAAATTAAACATCAAGTTGAATGGGCAATCAAAAACTATTTTCTCCAATATAACGCCGTCAACTGGAATATGTTTGTTGCTTCTTGCTCTTTTGTTGCTCGCTTCTCTGCTGATCAAGAATTTCAGCAAAGAAAAAGATGAATCCCTTAGCCACCCTCATATTTTCTATTCGACGGCCGCTCTTCTCATTTTTCAAAACACATCGGATGCCGGCTTAGTAAGATGATTACTAATTTCTGTAATTATTGAAATTTTGCAGTGGGGTACCTTGGGCTTCATTTACGGTCACGAATTCATGCACACTTATATTAAACCTTCAAATACGCCATTCATAAAAGACTATACAAAGGTTTCGTTATGCTTCAAGCTACGTCACTTTTTGATTTTAGGAATATCGTATTGCGAGAAAATGCCTAGTCGACTACATGGAGAAGGACATTTGTCCCATGCATCCGCTGGTAGTTTAAGATGATCTGCTTTTGAAAAGCCCACTCTAGGCGGGATGTCGCGTTGTGAACAAAAGGAATGAAATGCGAAGTGGAGCCTTCACGTTCAACGAGGACGGTCCTGATCTGGTATAACTGCGAAAATTTCGTATTACAACAAATACAGGAAGGTTCCCGTGCAGTCTACGAGGCATTTATTGCTAGCGGTATCGATCCAAAGGTCGGACTTCTCGTCTAAGAATAATATCAGCTGCAGGCCCGAGCCTACAAGAACTTTTCAGCGACGAACGAGGAGATCTTCTTTCACGCAATGCCTCACGGGCTTTGCAAAGGACGACTACCAACTAGCGAAGAGTTTGAGGTAAATTTGACTTTGAGGAGTAGAATTTCCCGCAGTTTGATTCAACCGACACGCATTCGGAGACTTTCATTCGCTATAACGCGATGCTGAAGCAGAGCGAAGAGTTCGCGGCGTTCTTCGGCTGCAAGAAGGGCGACCCGATGTTCCTCGAGCCGGTCTCCTTTTCTCTTCGACGAAGAAAGAAGGCGTTCAGGAGAAGTTCTGCGGATTCTACGGAGACAAGTACGTCCCCACCGGAGCCGCCGCCGCCGCCAACAGCTCCCACTTCTGAGAATAAAGTTCTTGAATCCTGCTGTGCGCTCATCGTCCGATTTGCGTCTTCTTCTGTCCTCTTTCGGGTCGTCTTGACGTCGTCATTCGGGAAGTCGCCATTTAGGTCTAGTTAGCTGCAATATTCAAATCCGAGCTACTTTCTTTTTCTGTCGCTCGTCGAGAGCGGTTGGGTTGCCGCTTTCGCCATGCTCTTGGTAAGATTTCTGGATTGAAGCGATCTTCTAGCACCGCGTCTGTCTGCTGTTCCTTCTCTTCGGTCTTCTTCCCGTCGTCAGCGGCGCCCGCGACCTCGTCCTCGAACGTTGGATGAGACGTTCAAACAAGGTCAGCCCCATTGTTTCCGTTGAGATTGTTTAGACTGGGCCATGCGAGAATTTCTACAATCACGCTTGCGCTGAAGCCTGGGATCTTTCTTCGACGGCTCTTGGAGAAATCAAACTTAAGGGAATTCTATCCGCTGAAGAACTTGGAAACCCCACGGATATCATGATCGTAAGAATTGAGACAGTAACCTTGAAACTGATTTGTAATCTTTATTCAGATCGAATACGAAATGCTGGTGAATGAGGCGAAGCCGCTGGACGAGAAGGCCGTCGCGGCTGCCCTCCTCAAGCACTGTGGCAACCAAAGTGGCCTCCCAACACTTATATGCTTCACGGTGCTTGTGCTTGAGCAAGGAAATGAAGCAATTTAGAAACTATTTGGGACCCTCTCCGGAATTTTGGAACGCGATCAACAAGCATGGCGAGCTGAGCTAGCGTTTGCGCATAAATTAATGGCTAGGGTTCGTGTAAAAATTGTATTCTTGTATAAAATCCATTAATTTCGGCAGATTTAGAATTCTTTTTTAGATTTTTGAACCAACGCGCCTCGCTGTCTATGGTGCGCGTCTCGCTTCCATTGTTCTCGAAAACGGACAGTTTCAGGTTTTTTCTTTCTGCTTTAAAATCAAGCCAGTTTTAGAAGAGAATTGAATGGTTCACGAGACACAAAATGTTAGTTGCCATCGGAGACAATCTAGTTGATGGGCACTGGCTTGGCCGTCCCGAGACCCTCAAACGCTTCCAGCGGGTCATCGACGGTGTTCGGGAAACTATTTGGCGTCGTCTGCAGGTTACAGACTGACCTATGCGAGGTTTTCCTTAGAGAACGGAGTGGCTGGACGAGCGTCGCCACGTCGGTTTCGTCCTTCGTCGAATTTTCGAGCGACATTTTGGAGTGTTAAAGACGCGTTCGTTTCAAAATAATGCCCATAAATAAATCTTTGAAGATCTCGTGCCCGTGATGAACGCCTTTGACAATCTCGACAGTATGAAGGCGGAACTCCTCGAGTACAGCCAGAAAGTGCAAGAAGCTTCCACGAAATTGTAAAACAGAAACTGAAGCTAAATAACTTTCTGCAGTTCCGAAGCTTTTGGTGCGGAGCCTTTGTTGGCGCTCTATCTAGCACATTATCAAACGTTTATGCTGGAGAAAAGCTCAAATGATTATTACATCAAGGATTCCCTCATGGATTTCGATGTCTACAATCTTATAAGAGGCGTTGGCGATTATCAAATTTTCTATTCAACGGCCGCTCTTCTTCTCTTCGAAAACACAACGGATGCCGGTTTGGTTGGTTGCCTCGAATTTTTTTATGTAAGCTAAATGGTTTATAGTTCGGCACATTGGGCTACGTCTACGCTCATGAATTTATGCACACTTTCATTCAATCATCAAACGCACCTTTTATCAAAGGATACACGAAGGTTTCTTGGTGCTTCAAGCCACATTATTTTCTTTTTTTTAAGGATTATCGCATTGCGCGAAAGTGTCTCATCGAGTACATGGAAAAAGACATCTGCCCCATGCATCCGCTGGTACTTCCAAACGATCAAAGTTTGAAAAAGAGTTCAAGGCGGGATGTCGCGTTGTGAACAATAGGAATGACTCGCGAAGTGGAGCTTTCACGCTCATCGAGGATGGCCCAGATCTGGTTTTACCCTACTCTTTTCAGTGACCGCAAGCAAATGCAGGAAGGTTCCCGCGTTGCCTACGAGACGTTTCTTGCGAGCGGCATCGATTTCAAGGTCTGAGCAATTGGCCAAGAAATTAAGCATCCAGGCTCGCGCCTACAAGAATTTATCAGTGACGAACGAGGAGATCTTCTTCCACGCAGTTCCTCACGCACTTTGTCAAGGACGACTGCCAACTAGTGAAGAGTTCCAGGTGAGCTTGTCTTCGTGAGAGAATGTTTGTAGTTTCGTTCGTCTGACCCACATTCGGACGTTTTCGTCCGTTTCAACGCGATGCTGAAGCAGAGCGAGGAGTTCGCGGCGTTCTTCGGCTGCAAGAAGGGCGACCCGATGTTCCTCGAGCCGGTCTCCTTCCCTCTTCGACGAGGAAAGAAGGCGTTCAGGAGAAGTTCTGCGGCTTCTACGGAGACAAGTACGTCCCCACTGGTGCCCCCGCCGCCGCCAAGAACTTCTTGCCATGAGAATAAATTCATTTGAAGCATTTTCATACGACGATTATTGCATGTCTGCAATAAACATGCCAGATGGCTATTCATGCTTGATTATTAATTAGTGTCACAGCTAGCGGGAACCGTGAGTGGGTCTTTTTCATCATGCTCCTGGTAAGACTTCGGCAAGTGATTCGAGAGCCGCCTCAAGCAGCCTTGCGTCTGGCTGCTGCTGCTCTTGTTGGGTCTTATACCTATTGTCTGCGGTGATATTCCCGTCATTCCCGACCTCGTCCTCGAACGTTGGCTACATCGCACCCATAAAGTAACCTCTGACAGATAGAAATAAGCCGGTCGAATTTAGACGAATCCTTGCGAGAACTTCTACAATCACGCTTGCGTCGAGTCGGTGCCGTGGAAGACACCAGCATACGGACAGTTTCTGCTTAGAGACATGCTGAACGTGGAAGAAATGGGCAACCCTAAAGACATCATGATCGTTCGTTTGCCGATTTTTTTTAAGTTGCTGATATTTTTTTCGCGAATACCTATTTCTCAAACTCCATAATTTCAGTTGAAATATTACGATTTGCTAGCTGAGGCGAAGCCGTTGGAAGAGAAGGCCGCCGCCGCCGCTATTCTTCGGCACTGCGGCGACCACAAGAGCGACACCTCGAATGCTTGTTTTAAAGTGAAACACACTAGAAGAAGGAAGTAAAATCTTTTTCTATCTGCAGGACATCTTATACGGACTTATAAGAATTGCGGAATTTGATCGCTATGAGGCTGAAGACCTTTATGGCCTAGACGCCTGGACAAGTGAGCTGTTCTTTGTCGACGAACTGCTTACTACGGTATCTAGTAAATTGAAAATATTTTTATTTTTAGGTCTTTAAACCGGCACGCAATGCTCGTTACCTAGCTCGGCTAGCATCGCGTATTCTCAAATATGGGCTCTATGCGGTTTATTGGCGTTCTTTTCTTTAGCAACCTAATTCAGACGGCTATTGGCTGGTATCAGAAATACCAAACACTAGTCGCTTTTGGCGACAATATACTCCAGGCGCATTGGCTTGGCCGCCGCGAGACAACTGAGCGTTTTAATAATGTGCTTCGGCTTATTAAGGACGCTATCCGGCAGCGCTTCAAAGTCAAGAAATCTTCAGCAATTATGAATTTTTTTTCAGAGAACGAAATGGTTGCGCGAGCGGCGCAATGTCGGCTTCATCTTCGAGCGAATCTTCATTGCGCGTCTGGAACACACGGAGACACGTTCGAAAACCAACGCGCCCCTTTTTAATTCCGTATTATCAGATCTTGTGCCCATGATGAATGCTTTTAGCAGCTTGGAGATAATGAAAGATCGCTTTATCCACTATAGCCGAGTCGTTTACGGATACTACGATTTATTGCAAGAATTGTTTTTTTTTCATTACAGTGCTTTTTTAGTACGGAGTTTCTTGGTGACGGTTCTTTTCCGGCGCTTTATTTTGCCCATCGCCTTGCCAATCGAGAGGATTTCGACAAAGCGGATGCCGCATATCAAATCTATGAAAACTTAGAGAGATACAACGCTTTCAACTATATAAAGTTTGTTGATTTTAAAGCTTCAAAGCAGCTAAATGGCACACTTTCCTACTCTTTATTAAGCAGATGATGATTATTAAGTTTTTTTTAGACAATACGACCCCAAAGATCACTTTCACATATTGGCCATGGCCTCAGCCCTTCTCATTTATGGAAACACATCGGATGCGGGTTTGGTGAGAGACTTTTTTTGCTACTGATGTTTCATTCTCTCCAAAAAAGCTGGTTTATTAGTCTCGGAAACTTTCAAATAGTTAATTTTGCAGTTCGGCACAATGGGATACATCTTCGGCCACGAGTTCATGCACACTTTTATCGATGAACGAAAGAAAATTTTCATAGTTAAGCATGAAAAGGTCCTTTCTTTTAGCAAGACCAAGCATTCTTCAAGGTGTATTCGAAAGCGAAGAAGTGCTTGATCGATTACCTGGAGAAGGACGTCTGCCCCATGCATCCTCTGGTTTTCTTTTTCAAAAAAAGAGTTGTTTTGGTTTAGGCAGCATGCCGTAGAAAAATTGTAACCGGCAAATATGAAACTCGAAGCGGATCCCGCACCTTTATTGAGGACGGACCCGATTTGGTTTGAAAAACTGACAACTCATAGTGTTCAGGAAGGTGTTCGTATTGCCTACGAAGCCTTTCTCGCCAGTGGAATTGATCCGAAGGTTAGAACCACAAAAGCGTAAAAGGAGGATTCAGGCCCGGGCCTACAAGAACTTCTCAGTGACGAACGAGGAGATCTTCTTTCACGCAATACCAAACTCGCTATGCGAAGGCCGTCTCCCGACGCGTTTGGAAATCGAGACCAGGGTTAGCTTTTTCTTTTGTTGATAACGAGGGCCATGTTCAGCATGAAAAGCGGGATACACACTCTGAACGCTTTGTTCGTTTCAACGCGATGCTGAAGCAGAGCGAGGAGTTCGCGACGTTCTTCGGCTGCAAGAAGGGCGACCCGATGTTCCTCGAGCCGGTTTCCTTCTCTCTTCGACGAGGAATAAGGCGTTCAGGAGAAGTTCTGCGGCTTCTACGGAGACAAGTACGTCCCCACTGGAGCCGCCGACATCGCCAAGAACGTCTTGCCATGAGAATAAACAATCTTGAATCCTTGCCTTTGTCTGTCTCCATAATTGATTGCTTACATTGACTACCTGCTGTTCATTCAGTTGCCTTCTCGAGTGGGGTCACGACCGGTTGTCGTCATGTTCTTGGTAAGTGTGCCCCGAGCTCGCGGAAAAGGGTCCAGCGCCGCGTCTGTCTCCTTCTCCTCTTCAGCTTTCTCGCCGTCGTCAGCGGCGGCGCCCGCGATCTCATCCGTCAGCGTTGGGAACAACGATCGAAGACGGTTCTTTTCGTCAATCGAATTGGATTGAAAACGGCGTTTAGGTGTCGCCATGCGAGAACTTCTACAACCACGCATGCGCCACTGACGAAACTTTTGATACGTATCAAATTGGAATGGATAGCCTTTCAAGCATTTTGAGTCCGGAAAGCCTTGGCAACCCCACCGACAACATTATTGCACGTTGTTTTTCTTCGGAAATAATAGTGACACGAAAATCCTAAAATATGCTGTTCTTTCAAAAGGTCTTCGGGCCCCAGCCACGCCAACCCCGCCGCGCCCCTCCCGCGGCACCTAAGCCTAAGTTCCCCCTGTTTCTCAGCCGCGCTGCCTCAACCCTAAGCCTAAGCACCTCAAACTGGTCACCTTGAAGTAGGCGGATTTTGGCAGGCAAGTTGTTTTTTGGATTGCATAGGCCTAAAACTAAGCCCAGCTAAAGAGAGGGCAGGTCTTGTTATACCCACTGGTTGCCAACGGTTCGCTTCGCTCGCCTAGCAGACCAAATTCGGGTGTAGATCAAAAAGAAACAAGCCGAAACGTTGACCTACGCTCAAAAACGCTTGTAGAATCCTTCAACCCTTTACCCCCTAGGAGTCGAGGCCGACGCTAATTTTGGTGTCATTCGACTCACATCAGCATCAAACGACAATTCAAATGACATATGAAAAAAATCCATGATCGAACCATATTCTTCGCTTTACTCAAAAGCAGTTATTGTGTAGAGGTTGTGACGCAGACTCGAAGGCAAAACGTTCAGATCGAGTACGAGAAAGCGATGGACGAGGCACAGCCGCTGGACGAGGAGGTCGTCGCTCATGCCGTGCACAAGTTCTGCAACAAAGACAACAGCTGCTTCCTGGTCCGGTTATTAAAAAAAGAACTAGACTTTGCTAGAGGCTGCTCAACAAACTCACTGACATATTCTGGGATGACCGCTACGACAATGTACAGAAAATCGCTTCTGCCGGACTGTATAATGAGATAATATTTGTGAAGGCGAATGTTTTTGATGGAGTTGTGAGTAACCATTTTTTTTGCAATTTGCAGACTTTCGAATCGAAGCGTTTCGCCCATTTTCTGGCGCGTCTGGCTGTACAAATTATTGAGCGTGCAGAGCTTAGAGTACGAAAATCCGTTTCAGTCATACTTATCCAATCTTTTCCAGCGACCTCTCGACTTTTATATTAATCAGACGACGATGTTAAAAATCGGAGATAATTTGATCGAAGCAAATTGGCTAGGCCGCAACGAGACCCTCGAGGACCTTAGTCGTGTGATGAACGGAATAAAATCTACAGTAGCCCGACGCTTTAAGGTGACAATTTTGTTCCAAGTTGCAAAAGGTTTAGAAAACGAAGTGGCTGCAAAAACGTCGCAACGTCGGCTTCAACTTTGAACGCATTTTCATGTGGTACCTGGAAAACACAAAAACAAGTTAGAAAGTTAATAATTTGGAACATTGAAATACAATACGTAGCTCTGCTATTAGGGAATGGCGCGTTCAACAGTGTGCCAAAGTTGTCGACCGAGCTGCTTCGCTTTGACAGCCAAATTAGGAGTCATTTCGCTTTTTAGTAAGAATTTTCAGACAGAGAAACAAGGTTTTCAGTTCAAAAGTGTTCGGCAAGGCTGACCTAGTGGCGCTCTACATATCGCATCGAAACGTCTACATCGACGAGGACGACAGCGTGGAACTTCATGCCAAAGCAGATATCCGTGCATACAATGCGTTCAACAAATACATGCTCGTTGACAATTTTCTAAAAGAGCATTTTTAGAGAGCCCAACTTTAACATTGGGTACCTCACAGCTGCGCTTCTCGTGCTCAACGGTGCACCGCCAGCTGGTCTTGTTTGTGGCTTTCGCTGGAACTATCTTTCAAATTTGTGTTTGTTTCAAGTATGGAACATTTGGATTCATCTATGCGCACGAATGCATGCACACTTTTATCGACGCACGCGACGGCTACTTTTTCCTGAATTTTCACGAAAAGGTCTGCCTATCAGTAGCTTTTGATTGTGGGATAATTGCAATAAGTTTAGGTGTATTCCGAGGCGAAGAAGTGCTTGATCGAGTATATGGAGAAGGACATCTGCCCTATGCATCCTCTGGTCGTTGAAGGGCTTTAGGTGATAATTTACAATGTTTAGATGGGATGTCGTGCACTGCCGGAGTATGGAAATCTAACTCGAAGCGGTTCCATTACTTTCAGCGAAGACGGACCTGACCTGGTGTGCTTTTTCAACTAAAGTTTCTTAGTTGAATGCAGGAAGGTATTCGTATCGCTTACGAAACGTTTCTCGCTAGCGGCATCGATCCCAAGGCAAATTTTCTGAAATCGTAAAATCAAAATAAGGTTCCAGGCCCGAACTTATGAAAACTTGACGGTGACTAACGAGGAGATTTTCTACTTCGGCGCCTTGCACGCCGTTTGCAAGGGTCAAATTCCGTCGAAGGAAGCTGGCGAGGAATGGGTTAGGACAGTTTTTTCTCTCTTCTACATCTTTTTTCAGTTCCATCCACCAGATGCCCACTCAACAACCTTTGGTCGTGTGAATGCATACCTAAAACAGAGCGGAGTGTTCTCGGCGTTCTTCGGCTGTAAGAAGGGCGACCCGATGTTCCTCGAGCCGGTCTCCTTCTCTTTTCGACGAGGAAAGAAGGTATTCAGGAGAAGTTCTGCGGCTTCTACGGAGACAAGTACGTTCCCACTGGAGCCGCCGACATCGCCAAGAACGATTAGCCACGAGAATAAATGCTTCGATTGTGTCAGAATGGAACCTTTTTTCGAACTGGGCTGCGATATGCTGGAAGTACGCAGCAGCTGCGGAGTCTAGACAAGCAGACACTTTCATGAATTTTGCCGGCTTTTGGAATATGAATTCTACGTGAATTCATAAATTAGTCTATCTGCGATCGATCGAGTTGAGTGGTCGTCTTCGGCAGCTCCATGGTCAAGGTGAGGAACTAATAAGGGAAACCCCTCTTCAGTACCGCGTCTGGCTGCTGGTTCTCCTCTTCGGCCTTCTCCCTGTCGTCAGCGGCGACGCCACCGACCTCGTCCTCGAACGTTGGCTGCATCGTTCGAAATCGGTTGCTAATTGGCACAAATATGCAACGCGCTAATTTTAGGTGTCGCCGTGCGAGAACTTCTACAACCATGCGTGCATTACCAACGACACCTTTGACATTTTTGAAATCGGACAAGGAAAAATGAGGAATATCACCGCGGCCGAAAGCTTGGGCAACCCCACGGATTCCATTATTGTCCGCGATTTGGCATTCTCTCGGAGTTTTGCATCTATAAAATTCGGCCTGCTTGTTCCATTTAACGCGGTGTCTTTCCTGTACCGAAAAAAAAAATCGACAAAGATATGGCAAGAACGTATCTCCGGCAAAAAAAACTGCCACAGAAAAACGTCCGGATTAGAGTTGGGATATCCAAAAGTGGGCCCGAACTTTTGAATATTTGTTTGGTTTCGTCGATTTGTCAAAAGATTTGAACGCCCGATTCAACGCGAGCAGAAAGCCTAGCATCCAGGCTTTCCCCTCGAGTTGAATAGGGCGCTCAAATCGCTGTAGCTTTCTAGAAATCGACGAATGCAAAAAAGTATCTCGAACAGTTGTCACACTTTTGGATAACCCAACTCTAATCCGGACGTTTTTCTGTGGCAGTTTTTTTTTTGCCGGAGATACCTTTTTGCCATATCTTTTTCGATTTTTTTTTCGGTACAGGAAAGACACCGCGTTATTTGTTGAAAAACAAATTAGCTGTATTCAAAATTCATGAAAGATTTCAGCTCCAATACGAGAGGCTTCTTGACGAAGCGCAGGTGCCTGACTTGGAGGACGTCGCCGATACTTTGCGCAAGTTCTGCAATGACGAAAAGCGTTGCTTTGAGGTGAGAACGAGATAAAATAACTAAACGAATACCTAGAAAGTGCTTCGCAGGGTAATGCTCCATGCCTCTACGTATCGCAATGAACATTCGGATGAATATCAACGACCCTATATCGCAGCATTGATTCAGGTCTTTTTTTCATAGTCAAAACGTCTTGCACAAGAATAGAAACAGAGGAGGAAGAATTATTAAAATTGTCAATAAGTATGAGAATAAATTCGCTTCGTTTACGATAAAAAAACTTTTGGATACCATTTGTGATGCAAATCGCTTATAATTTGCCATTATGCAATGCTACCGACGAGCAATACAGCCATTGAAATCCTTGATGTTCGCTGTTGTGCTGCTTTTATAATAATCTTTTTAGGCACTTGAACCAAAGCACCTCGCCCGTCATATAGCGCTCGCAGTAGAAAGTGTTCTCGATGGAGCTGAATTCCAGGCTAGTGGAGCGAGATTTCCTTTATTCAAACATAAAACTTTCGTCGGAATATCGAAAAAGATTTTTAGGCTGCAATCGACTATTATGTAAGACAGTTGATCTTGCTGAAAGTCGGAGACAACATAATCGAGGCGCACTGGCTAGGTCGTGAAGAGACCCTCGAGAGCTTCTATCGTGTCATGAATGCGGTTCAATCTACCGTCGCAAGTCGTTTGCAGGTACGATAAATAAAATATTGTAAATTTTCGACGTTAGAAAACGAAGTGGCTGCAAGAGCGTCGTAATGTCGGTTTCGTCTTCGAGCGAATTTTTATGTGGCACATGGAAAACACCAAAACAAGTACTGAAGAGAAATTTAGCTGAATTAAAATTTTGAACAGATCTTATAATGGCGACGGGTGCCTTTAACAGCGTGGACAAGCTCAAGGAGGAACTCCTCGTCTATGATAGCCAGCTCAATGACAATTTCGACTTCTAGTACTCATTCACAAGAAGTATCAAGTGCTTACATTTAGTTCGAAGGCCTTCGGCAACAGCGCACGGCTAGCGGCCGTCTACATGGCTCACCGGGATATCTACAAACCCCAAGTTGATTCCGTACTCTACAACATAAAGAACGTCTTTCAATCCTACAATGGTTTAAACCTCTACATGTCCGTTCTTCTTTACGCGTCCTAAAATTGAACGGTATTTAGAAAACCAGTCTATCAATTATTCTTCGGTACCGCGGCACTCCTCGTGCTTGAAGGCACGCCGCCGGCAGGGCTGGTTCGTCAATATAAATATACTGTTTAATTGACTGCTTTTTCAGTTCGGAACTTTTGGATTTCTTTATGCGCACGAATTCATGCACACTTACGTGCATAAAGAGGTTGATCAATTTTTCCGCCCGGAAAAGGAAGAGGCACTAAAAAGTTTTTTAAAACTAAAACATTCTAGGTGTTTTCTGAAGCGAAGAAATGCCTCGTCGATTACATGGCTAACGACATTTGCGTGGCAAATCCAATGGTTATTTCTTTATGAAGATATTTCCAAATCGAGTTTTCAGTCACTGTGCGACTTAAAAGGGGCCGGCTGGACCTTCATGGAGGACGGACCGGATTTGGTGTGGAATCTTCGGAAATAATAGCAAGAACTTATTCCAGGAAGGCAGTCGAACTATCTATGAAGCTTTTCTCAGCAGCGGTATCGATCCCAAGGTAAAATGACAAATTTTGCTCACAAGACCGAGTGAACACAAACGATAATAAAACTTCAACAAGAGCATTCAGGCCCGAACCTACGAGAACTTGACAGTCACGAACGAGGAGATCTTCTACTTTGCGATGCCCCTTTCCTACTGTAAGAGTCCCGCGTGGACGATTGAGGACAGGGACCTTGAGGTAAGAACAACATGTTGTGTAAAATATGTAACTCAAATACTCATATTTACAGTGGGAGCACAATGCGTACGATGTACACTCGGAGCCCTTCATTCGCTTTAACGCGGTGCTGAGGCAGAGCGAGGAGTTCGCGGCGTTCTTCGGCTGCAAGAAGGGCGACCCAATGTTCCTCGAGCCGGTCTCCTTCTTTCTTCGACGAGGAAAGAAGGCGTTCAGGAGAAGTTCTGCGGCTTCTACGGAGACAAGTATGTTCCTACGGGAGCGGCCGCCACCAACAGCTCCCACCTTTGAAAATAAAAACGTTTATCCAGAAATCGGTTGGAATTCGCTTTCCTATTCTCATAAAACTTTGTTGGTTGATCACTTCTATGGTCATCATACTCACATGGCCAGTTTAAGTTTTTAGTTTTTGTTCGTGGGGATCTGCACAGTATCATGCGCCACGTCATGGGAAAAATTCACCAAGGTTGTTGACGGCGATCCTCATCCAGGCGGCGCCGAAGTTCTTGACGTTGTCGTCGCTCCAGCATGTTCTCGGGCGTCCTCGTCCGCGTTTGAACTTCCACGACCTTCAGTCGGTCATCCGTCTCGAGCACTCATCCGCGTCCATCTTCGTTATCTTCCTTGCCCAATTCCGCTTTCTTTCGCTTGCATCTCACATGATTGAAAGCAAGCAAATAATCTGACTTTTGACTTATGTTTTCGCAATCATTTGCTTCGAATGGAACTGCCACATCATCCAGCATCAGTGTCCGACATCGGTCAAGTAAGTTGCCTCCTCTCTTCTCAGCCTAACAATGAGCCTTCAGAATGCAACGCCTCGTGCTCGGCGCTCTTCTGCTGGCGGCGAGCGCCACGGCGCACACCGTGGAGGAGCTGGGTGACTTCATCGGCCGCGATAAATGGGACAAGGACTATGTGAACCTCTGCGATGGGATGCCCGGCGAGCTGCCGCCTGAGAATAGAGGTCTCTCTCTCTCTCGCTCTTTTGAAGAGAGAAGCCTCCAGGCCTTTTGTGCTACCGCCTCTTCGCGGGCGTGGAGGAGCTCCGTGTGGAGCAAGTCAGCCGTCGGCCCTTCCTTCTCGTCTTCCACAAATTCCTCAACGACAGCCTCGCCGACGACTTTTTGACGGAAGTCACAGCCGTCGAGCTCGAAGAGCAGGTTTTTGCATATCGAAAGAGTCGTCTAGCTGAAATGCAGAAGACGGTGGACACAGAAACTGGCGGCAATTCTCTGTCCACATCGAGAAGAGCAAACGGCACGTGGTTATCTCATGACCATTCATGGATCACTTCCAAGGTGCCCTTAAAGAGATGAAGGAAAGCTGATTCAACAGGTGGCAGCTCTTGTCAGCTGGGCGATTCCGCTCAATTTCACTGCCGTCGAGGACTTTCAGGTTCTTTTGCATGAATGAAATTTAAAAAGCTGGCCATTGAAGATACTGAGCTATCATCCCGGCGGTCACTATGCACCGCATCACGACTTCATCGAGTTTGTTTACGCCTTGTTTACTCTTCCAAGTCGTTGTTTACAGATTCGGCAACACTACGAAGGACTGGTGGACGGAGACCTACGGCAACCGCATCGCCACCTTCCTCGTCCTTCTGAAGACGGCCGATGCTGGAGGCGGTTCGAAAGAGGAGAAGTGAAAGAGGAGGGCGCAGGCACGGTGTTCCCGTACGTGCCGACGGCCGTGCAGCCCGAACGTGGCGACGCCCTCTTCTGGCTGAACATGGAGCCGAACGGCGAGATGGACCAGGAGTCCCTCCACGGCGCTTGCCCCATCGTTCGTGGACGCAAGGTTCACTGCTTGCTCTGAAACTTATAACAGGCAGGTGGCGGCCACTCTTTGGATTCGCGTTCGTGGCAACCCGCAGATCTTCCCTTGGGCGGAGTCCCTCTTCAAGCCAAAGCCGCCGATCTTCGCTGGGGCGGAGGAGCCCGTCTTCAAGAACCTCTGAAGCCCTACAACCATTTTATGTGCAATAAAGGATTTTTATTTTACAGCGAGCACACAGTTCTTCCTCGGTCACTATAGTGATCTAGTTCAACAGCCTCTTCTGATTTCTCTCTCGTCGTTGTATCGGAATGAATTCCAAAAATCTGGCGAAGAGGTTTGATTGATGATAGCGTAGTTTGTGAATGAACCGACAAGGAATCGTTTGTCCACGAGAGAGACAACAAAACGCCCGTCGCGATCCTCTACATGCAAGAGGAGACGCTCCCGATGAGTTGTGCTGACGATTTCGTGCTACGACTGCTTGCAATTCTTGTTGCAGTGGTGTAGACTAGCCAGCACGTCCGCCGTGGTCTTTACACAATTGATGACCACTTCACGAAGAGCGTCGGGATTCGTGAGCCAACGCTTGATGAGGTGTTGAATGCCCTTTTCGGTCACGTTGGTCATATAATTAGGGAAAATGATTGAAGTGGTCTTGGTCATGAAATGAAGCGCCTCGTCGTTTAGGCCGCAATACGACGGACTATCAAGCGGTCTAGCCGTGATGCTTCGAACATTGGACATGGACTTGAAGAAGTCGACGGAGAGACCGGGAATGCGTCGGAATTCAATTTTTAGGTCTTCTCCAAAAGTCAGCACGTGAACGAGTTCATCCTCTTTGAGAAATTTGTCGAATCGCACTCGTTCAATTTGAGAAACCAAGATGGGCAACGTTTCTCGCCAACTGTCCTTAGTGTCTCCAACCAGGGTTCTCACGAACCGGTTCGGAACCGGTTCGGAACCCGAACCGAACCGGAACCGGACCATTTTTGGGGCAGGAACCGAACCGGAACCGAACCGGAACCGGACCATTTTTGGGGCAGGAACCGAACCGGAACCGAACCGAACCCGAACCGAACCGGAACCCGCGGCTCTGGCCGAGGACGAACCGAACCTGAACCGAACCGAGACCCTCGGTTCAGAACCGGTTCCGAACCGGGTCGGAACCGGTTCTAAGTGGGTTCCAAAATTTCGCCCTAAGTGGCCTAAATGTGTTTAGAGGTTCTTGAAGTAGTGCTTTCAATACCGCGTGGCTCATTGGTTTTGCTCTTGCATGTAGTATTTTTGCTTCGGGTTCAACTTTCTGAGCACAAAGATCTTCTTGCCAACTATTTTGAACACGTTTGAACGGTTTTCTTGGTTGCCTTGTTACCCTAGTCCCTGCTAAAGTGCTGGATGCTATAGATCAATGTTGAAATGGAACCAATGAGGCCCGATATATAAAAGGTATTGACTAGATACTTTCAAGAGAATATCCGCGCGAAATATTGTACCTTCATGAGACGACTTGCATTCTCATAATCTGTCTTTTCGAGTCGCTTCCGCTTACCCAACCCTAATTGAATGTCAGAGATTTTAATTTTTTTTAAAAATCTGCCCTCGTGGCAAAGAAAAAAACATTCCTAGCTTGACTGAAAGAGCTCAATCAGCAAACTTCCATCAGCATAGTCAATGATTAGGCCAATTGAGGCTCCAAAATGCAGTTCTAAAAATGTTCTTCTACAACATTTGGAACCGTAGTGGAACCGGTTCGGAACCGGTTCCGAACCGGTTCAGAACCGAACCAGAACCGAACCGGAACCGGACCATTTTTGGGGCAGGAACCGAACCGGAACCGAACCGAACCAGAACCGAACCGGAACCGTCTGGTAGAGTTGGAACCGAACCGAAACCGAACCGGGACCCAGGGTTCGGAACCGGTTCGAACCGGTTCGAACCCGTGAGAACCCTGTCTCCAACAAACTGGCACTCTGTGAAGGAAAATTGCTGAAAAATAGCACTGAGGAAGTTCTTCAGGCAACCTTTTTCAAGCCAAATACTCCAGTAGTCGGTAAAACGCGTGTTAAAAAGAACATTGCTCCGGCTTTGAAAGCATATCGAAACACCACGAGCAATGGTAATCGCATCCTCAGGTTGTGGACTAGAAACACGGTTAAAGATCCGTTGTCCATGATCAGGGAAGGTGGAAAGGCTTATCAGGTGCCTCTTGTTGGTCGAAAAATCACAGAAGCGTTCTTGGAACGACGCATCAAGCGACGGCTAGACTGAATTGCATAGCAGAAATGACGAGAAACTCGCAAGCACCGTAAGATATCGGAATGTTTTAGAAGTTGAAAAATGGAAGTTAAAATCGTCGCTGGTAGACGCATCATAGTGCTTGAGCTTTCGTTGTGTGCCAGCGAGGGTTTTATTGAGACGGAGACCTACGAAATTCTTTGAAAAGAGTTGCAACGGGCTGCGTCAAGGTTGCACAAGAGGGCAGCCTGAGATGCCCACGCAAGTCTTTTCCCATTTTAGCGGGTCAGTTGTGAAACATACTCGTCCAGCATCGAACTGGAATTGCAGTCCAACGGGAAAGTAACGAAACGTTAATTATCGCTCTGTTTCAAGGATTTCCACTTAGCCAAATAAAACCGAACATCTTTATTGGATTCATCACTCGTCAATACCATCTTCATCTTCAACTGGGAAGTCCATGTCCTCATCGGCATCATCACCAGCGATGGCCAAGATCTCCGCGTCTTCTGGAACAGCGCCCGTCTCCTTCATCGCGTCCAGCAATTGTAACACTTCTTGATCAGCCGCTTCTAGGTCCTCGCACTTTCCGGCCAGTCTTCTCAAAGCTTCAAAGCCGATTCGAACCCTTTGAAGTCTTGCCGGACCTTGAAGCGAGCTGAACAACGTCTCAAAGGTCCTCCTTCTTGGTCGATTCTTCTGATACTTCTCCAGCAAGCTCTTCATCTTGTACTTCGTCCTCGCATGGCACATCAGTCTCTGTCGGCACTTCACCAATTGCTTGTCCCTTCTCTCCACGAGATATTGAGCGTGAGACAAGTCAATCTTCGCCCGATTGAAGCGCGTTTCCGCATCCTGAACTCTCAGTCGAAGCGCCTCGTTCCTCGTCGACATCTCTTCCATTTCGTCTTGAAGGTCTCTCAGCTCCTGTCGAAGCACGGCCATCTCTTCGTCCGCTCCAAGAGTGAGACCTTTAGAGCCGCGAATTGTCGGAACCGGAGGTGCAATCAGGGGCTTGCGAAGAATTCGTGGGACCTTTCCAGAAAGTGTACGTGCTGGGAGAAAGATCTTCCTTGGGAGAGCTTGAGGGAGTGGGCTTGAATCTAAGGAAGGACCGGGTGAAGGTTCGATGAGGTCTTGAGCATTGAGCGGCGTCTCGTCGTCGAGTTCGCCGAGGTTTGGTTTGATATCGTGGGCGTCGCTGTGGAAGAGCGGCCCTGCGTCCATGTTTAGTTCAACCTAAAGCCGCGCTGATTGAGGAGTGAATGAAATTGAAAACGACTTGGATGAATGTAAAAAGCATAAAACCGACCTGTTGTGCATCGACGTTGTCATCACTTGCCTCGGTCTTCACAGCGGCCGGGTCGTAGCAGTCTTGATCCTGGAATTAAAGCATAACCTCTGACATCAGCAGACACACTTACCCTTGCAACACTAACGAGAAGGTTGAAACCGAGAGCATTTCCGTCCTCATCCTCTGTCTCCGTTTTGATGTCTCCTTGTGCAAAGAGCGGCAGAGTTCCTGACGAACTGTGCTCATCTCGAGGCCATCGCTGAGCCACGGAAGCTCTTGCTGCTATCTGACGCTTCGAGAGTCGACCCATGGCTCTGGAAAACAGACAAGTTGATTTGTGGAAAGAGAATCGTCTCGCCCGTTTCGCTGCAAACAATTTAACGTCCGGGACAGGAGCGAAGTGAGTACCAAACCAATGCGCAGAGCTATTGAAAAGTTTGAAACACAAACGAATTGAAGGACTTGAAAAGGCAAGAACTAACACGACGATTGCTGTTAGGGAGGTGCTAATCGAGGCAAAAGGGCGAAGTGGCGGGACGCGAGGCGGTCGAACGCAGCGCGAGCCGCGACGCGCGCGACGCTTCGTGCTTTTCTTTGCGCCTCGGCAATTGCCTGCTCGCTCTTTTCATGCCCGTGCCGCCGTTTCCCTTTTCCGTTTCTGTCTGCTTCAGCTGCTCTGAACTTTGAAGGCCACAGCTGCAAACGTGAGACATATCTCACAGCTCGAAAAAGAGAGGAGGAATAAGAGGGACCACCGCAGGAGGACCTTCAGTGTTTTTATTCGAGAACACCCGATGATTTCATGACTTTCAACAAGCTTCAAGAAAAAGTCTACAAGACTCTGCAAGAAAAAAAAACAATCAATGGAAGGAGTCTTCTCAATGCTTCGTGAACTTCCAGATCTGGTGCTGATTCGCGGGATCGCACTCTACGACCCGAAGATCGTCGCCGCCTTTCAGATTTGTTGTGGTCAAGCAGAGTCCCGTCGGTTCGTGTTTCAAGAGGCCCTAAAAGAATTTTTCTCACTTCTTTGCTTGTGATACGAGGACGAATTGCGTGGTCAAAATGGGGCACGCAGAAGCATTACTTCTGAAACATTCGTCCAATTTCGTCTACGCTTTTCATCTTGAGACATCTTTTGAAGGTTGATTGAGTGCATGCGTGAAAGTCAAAAAGCGGATGAGATTCGGACGTACTTTAAAGTCGAACACAAAGCCGAATGGCAGTTGCTCAGAGTGGCGAAAAAGAACAGTAATACAAACCCCTTCATACTTCCACTTCTCTATGTCTTTCTCGTCCGGACAAGCCACGAGGACCACAGTCTTGCTGCCGTCACTAGCGCCGACTTTCGTGCAAGACTCTTTACGTCTCAAGTGTCCCTCTTTAGTGAATGTGAATGTCTGAATCGTTGCTTACAAAGTAAAAGCAAAATTTTCCACCTGATAAGCGCTGCCTTTCGATTGGCACGCGAAGATTCCCACGGGATTTCCTTCCTTCTCCTTTCGTTGCAATGTATCGGCACAAAGCTTGTAACCGTTAATAATGTTTTCCAACTGAACACTTCGCTTTTTTCGAAGGTATAGCTCACAGCTCCAGTCGCCTCTCCGTTTTCATCGGGAATGAACTTCTGTGGCAAGACATTGTCCAGGTAGTTCTTGAAAGAGGTACAGTTGAAACTCAGACGTTGACCCTTGCTTCTGGATACATCACCAATGTCCTTGTTCTTGAATACTTTCATTGGAGCTTCGAGAAACTGGCAAACCTTCAAGTCGGGCCGCTCTTGATAAAAGAATCGACTATATTCGTCCATCCAGATCTCGGCTAATCGTTTCCTGTTCAGATCCTGTGTGTCCTTATCGTCCTCAAAGCCGCTCATCGAGTAAGGGCGAGAGCGACGCGCGACATGTCCGATGTGCGAACAGGGAACATACTCGATGAGACCGCCGCATTGCCAAAACTGAAATCCTCGTGGGGCAAACCGATGAGCGAAATGAAATCATGCATTGGTTCAAAGGAATCGACCGAAACACACCTTGAATGAAAGTTCAATGAGCGAATCTTCCCAGTTGCTGATTTTGGGATGAAAGCCTCCGCGATCCAAAAAACCGTTCCTAGCAACGGCAAAGATTCCTTGGTATAATATCGGGACTCTGAAACTTGGACAAACGACCGATACAAACCGAATTGTCTCGGAAGTTTTGTTTCTTCGAGCGACGAGGTGCTGAGGCATTGGTTCAAACTGGAAGTCGAGGCTCCAGGAGAAGCCGCCCATGGAAGGCACACTTGTGGGAACTGTGTAGGCCAGAGTTTCAGCTAAATTTGAGTTGCGGAGACTCGAAGTGTCGTTTACCGTTGATAACGTCAAGAGTTGGAACGGCAATGGCTGACTTGTTGGCCCGGATTCGATCAGCTAGCGGCTCCAGCCTTCAAAGAGGAAGACTTGGAAAAGCACTGAAGACAGACCATCCAGTGTTGACTTCACAGTGAGCGTCAAGAAAGACAACAATTCGTCCTTGCGCCACTCTCGCCGCTTCGTTCTTCGCATGAATCGGACCGAGGCGTTCGGCTTTTCGAAACACTCGGACGAGTCCACCGAATCGTTCAATGTGCTTGTCGAGTGGCTGCTTGAGTTGACCTGAAGTTTAAAATCTCGGCAATGATGTGATTGAAGTTGCTCGTTTTAGTGTTTTCAATTGAATCAGCTGAAACATAAAAGCGAACTCTGCTTGCTGTTGTCGTCGAAGAGTAAAACTTCAAGAAGAATCTCTGGCGGACTTCGATTGACAACCGAGTGAAGAGTACGAAGAAGAAACGACCAAGGCTCATCTGCAGTGGCCTTACTGAAGAAGAAAAAAAACAACCAGTGAATGTAATGATGACTGAAACTGAGGGGATTTGCCGCATGTTGTAAGTAACGTTTTTACAATCTCGGGTCCGCGCATCCATCAACCTTCTCTCAATCGAGACCTTATTGCTGAAAAGGAACAGATAACCATCGACATTGAAACTTTCACAATCGAATTCCTATAAACCCGAGTCGAAACATACCTTGCAACAACGTTCATGTACCACTTTTTCATCTGCTCGCTTTCCTCGGCTTTTTCATTGTCGGAAACTTCCACCGCCTTTCCGTTTTCGCCTGGTCCCTCACGAAGTTTTGAGTAGTCTGGCCGCTTGTGATCCATCATCCGACCTGGCCACTCATACTGCAGACTAGAAAAAGACAATAACAACCTACATTGGCTTGAAACGGTAGCTTTTCAGGTCCAAACAAGCTTGGAACATTATTAATGCTCAAACAGATTAGGACAATCATCAGAAAGGTATTTAGAGCGACTTCCTTTCGTCTCGGCAAAAGTATCCGCAACCACGACCCGACAGCCATCTAAATCCGCGTGTTTGCTTTCATCATTGAGGAGGAGATTCGCCCCAAGAATTCCGAGCCTTGCAAAACACAAAAGAAATCAACTTGCATGAGACAAAGAGATAGCCCCGTGTGAGAAAGATCAAGGGATCCACCAAGGGACTCAACTGAATTTGTGTCTTCGCAACAGTTTTCTTTACACTTTTCTTCTAAAGGAAAACTAGGGAACTCGTAACGAGTTGTTACCCGTTCGCGAAGGATAAATGCTAGCCTGGACATAGAGAGGCGTCAACGTTTTCCCCCACGCTGGATAACCAAAAAGTCGATTTTCGCCGTGGCAAAGAGGAAAAGTGGGAGTCGAGACTGGTGAAGCATCCGAGGTGAGATGACGTGGAACCACGGGCTCGACGCGCGATGGCGTAGTGCCTCGTGTTGATCCAGTGGAGTGTCGGATCGCGGAAGCGCTTTCCGGAAATCGATGGGCTAAAACGACGGAAACGTGTAAAATTGTGAAGATCGAAAAACGTTGCGGGATTTATCAAGCAAAGACGAAATTCGAGTACATTGCTGAGAGAAATTTACCGAACCATTACCCTATCCTCGAAACTCACATTTCTTGCAGTCGTTTTGAACATTCTTGTTGAATGTCTCACCATCAAGAGGTCGGCAATGATTGAGAATGTCCCTCTAAGTAAAACAATTTCTTTCTTGAGAAACGCATCTGAATAGATTCAACGCAAGCTGAACGCCCTGTCATTTGTGCCCTTCGGTGACACCGACATGAAGAAATCACATGTTTAGAATTCTCTCACTATCCTTGGTCAAAGCGAGACAACATTCAACGCCATGTAGTGGTCAAGGCTGTTTCGGGTGTCGAGAAGATAAGCAGCTGTCGGGAGTGGCGTCTGGAGTGGCCACTTCGTGGTCACTCCTGAGTGCCGCTCTCCCGGGTGCCTATGGTCACACCTTTGTTTGCCTTAGTATTGTACAGCTTTTGATCGTATTCGTTCACTCTCTTCCGTCGCAAAGAAATGTTTTCACCGCCGACTCTGTTCTCGGAACTGACTTTCTTCTTGGACTCGGTTTTTGATTTTTACCTGAAACTCAATTCTTTCAAAGTTTTGCTTTGAAATATTGCTCTGACAAAAACAGCCACGGAGAGAAATTACAGCCGGCGATAAATTCTTGAGATGCTCAATCATTGAAACATTTCACAATTCATCTCAAATTGTGTGCTTTGAGAGGTTTCGGATTCTCCACAATAGCGAAGCAAGCACGCAATTGTTCACAAACTAATCAATCGGGTCGTTTAATGAAAGATTTTCAAGTCTGGATCGAAACCTCTCGTGAATCTCTTACATTCGTTGCCCATCTGCAATGCGTTAGAAAAATTGCAAGTTTAGATGTATCGCTGCGTGCTCATCTGCTTGGTCTCTGTTGCCATGGCCTGCGATCCCTTCCCCAACGGCACCGAGACGAAGATGCATTGGTGGCAGTGCAGCGAGGGCGCCATCAAGTACTACAACGCCACGCCTAGTGACACTTCAGGCAAGCCCTTCCTCTTTCTCACCTTCTCTTTGGAATGTCGTAAAAGCTTTATGATTTTGCCCTTTTCCCCCAGCCACAGAGACCAGCTCAGGGTTCAGGCACCTTCGAATACCCGATCCATCTGGGAAAGCCGCTCATCGTCTGGACCGAAATCGAGTCGCCGAAGACGTACGAGAAGCTGCGCGCTGACATTCGGATCTGGTCGTGGGGTGGCTTGTTCTGCAAGTGGGACGAGCTGCCTACGCTTGGCTTGCTGTAAGAGGAATTCTTGGAGTCGCTGTAATAATAACACTTTTCAGAGCCAACATGGACGCCTGTCAGAAGGGCTTCCCGTGTCCGCTCAAAGCTGGACGAGCGACGCTTCCCGTGGAACTGGATTTCTCTGCTTTTGAGGTGACGTGAGAAGTTGACTAGAAGCTGATTCCCTAGGTGATAATCAATCTGCTGAAGGACGACGCGCCGTATCAGGTCGAGTATAAAATCACCGACCGAGACAGCGGCGATTCGGCGTGTTTGACCACACAGGCACACGCCTACGTGCACTAGACAGAGAAGCTCGTCTGGGGAACTTTACGATTATTTATTGAGTGCTTCAGCTCAAAATCACAGACTGTTTTGTGTTATGTGTTTCGTCGAATGCGAAAATGAACGAAATGCTTTCCAAATTGCTCACGGCCTTTTCCGCATGTGTCTCTCTTGAAATAAAAGGTTTTATTCACCTTAGCAATAACAACACAAGAAACCGAGAGAACTATTTGGAAATGGCAAGCAGCGGCAAAGGAGCAAGGCGAGGGGAAAATCACCGAGTGGAGCAAGGCTGACAACGTTGAAGCGATTGATAGTTCGACCGGACTAATGATGTTCTTTCAGAATTGATGCTCAGCGTAGAGAAGGAGAATTGTCTCAAAGTTCTACCGAAGATTAAAGCTAGCACACGAAACATATTCATCATCATGTGCCTTTGGAAAAATTTCATGAACAACTTTGTGGGTCGAAAGACGGAATGGCAAAGTGGAAAGGGTTCTGACTCGAAGCACGGGTATGTTTGTTTCAAATGAGCAGGGAGACGCTTGGTGAACTTTTTTCTATTCCAGACACGAACCCCGATATACAGACATGAAGCCGCAAGAGACACGCAGCTTCGTCAAAAGAAAAAGAAAATCCAAAAGCTGAGCAAAAGAAGTGTTTTGTAGCGACATAGGGAATGCAGCACGGAGAGAAAGATGAAAGAAGCAGAAAGAACTGAAGTAGAGAGAAGGAGAAGGAGAATTTGTCAGAATGTCTTTTCACTTGTAAAGCACAACTAGGAACAACGTATTGCGAGATCCGTTCAGCACTCTTATATCACCATTTTTCTTTCCTCAACAAGCACAAACTCTCAATCCGCAAAAGCAAAAGTGCCAATTGCGGGGTACCGTACTCATCCGAACCCACTTAGGCTTAGGCTTAGACAAGCCATACGGGGCTAACAAGAATGTAAGCCTCTGAAACGGCTCAAGCACCAAAGACGGGACAACTGCTCCGTGTGTCAGGATAAAGACGGTCCATTCGATCGCTGAAGATCCGCAACGCATCCCTGAACTGCTTCTTGTTCAACCTCTGAAAGTACTGGTTTCAGTTGAAAAGAGATGCCAAACCTGGATGAACATTGACTTCTTCCACGCGTCAGTATGAGACTTCTTGATGCCCATGTGATACATAAAGAGATCCTCGACGAGGGCAAATCGATAGCCCTTTCGGCAAAGCTCCCATCGCTACAAAGGAGAAAACTTCAAACATTTGGTTCGCCTTACCAATTCGGTGTTGTCTCTCAAGCCGTAGGGGAAGTTCTCGTCGTAGTAGGGAATCTCGTTAAGAGACACGAATTGTGGCTCCCAAGACCGCCGTGTGAACCTAGAGAAATGCGTTTCAGTAGAGTCGAGACTCACGATAGTCGAGGAATAGCAATCTTGGTCTCATTGAAATTCTCCGGCTTGAATAGCCATTGCTTCAGTCCAGGCACCTGAAATTCTTTTCGTTGAGAAATGTTTCAAATGTGGCTCATTGCTAATGAATGGTGGAATTTCCAATCAGTGGCGATGTTGGGCGGTTAAGAAAAATAAGAGCATGCAAGCTAATTAAAGAGCATGTTTCAATTGAAGATTAAGAGCGTACCGAGAAAAAGTTCCCTAATTCTTCGGCTACGTGCGTCTTTTTGCGGTAATGCTTTTTCAGTAACAATCGACCTTTGTCTTGTAATTTCAGATGTTCACAGCAAGCCCCCTTCGAGCAATCAATGAATGATTCTCGGAGCCAAAGAACTAGCTGGAAGTGGCAGAGTCATTGCGAAACGGTCACAGTTGCGTGCTCGCCGAGAGAGAAACGACGCGTCGCAAGTCTGATGGCAAAGAAGGATCAAACGCAGACGCTCCCCCGTGGCCCCATACAGGAAGGAAGAAGAAAGTCGCAAGGCAAAACTCGTTCCCAATATGTTTCACTTTCAATTTGAGGCGAGCCGAGACGCGATGAGTGAAGAAAAGTGAAACAAACCATGTGAGCGCCGGGTGCATAGCTCTGATGGAAGACGATCGCCTTGCCGGCTTTGATGAGATCACGGAGTTCGGCTTTTGTGTCGGGGAACTTCTCCACGGTGTGATCGACCTCGAAGATTCGATACACGAGCACGGTCTGAGGGAAGACGGACAGCTCCTCGTTTGCCAATTGAAGCATCCGGCTACAAGAGACAATGAAAGGAATGAGACACGAACCTTTCGAAGTTCTCGCTGAAGAGATGTTCGTAGTCGGCTTGGAGAACGTACTTCGTGCCGACGTGCTGAAAAAGAATTGAGGCTATGATTAGCTAACTAGGTCGTCCTGGGTCGAGAGATTAGACTTGTTGAATTAAATTTAAAATGGACTCTCCGAGGAACATAAATGAACCGAACGAAGCGAAGCGTATTGTGATTTCCCTTTGGGTTTTGTTCTCAATTCCATCCCATATTAGTCCCGTACTTATTGCATTGAACCGTTCCCAACCAATATGCACTAATCTCGAAACGTAATTGGTCTGTAGTTGCTGCGTATTGGCAGTAAACACGAAGACTGCATCTAACTAACCATTTCTTGCTTCGCAATCTTTTCTCAAATCTTGAGACACATTCAAATATCACACATTTGTGCACCAACTTCCGACACCTTTGCAATTTCCGGCTCGCTTTAAAATATCAATTTTCGAAGACGGCAGGTGTCTGCAACGAGAGACGAGACCGGTTTCATGATGCCATTCGACCCTCGTCTCGCCTTTACTTCTCTTATAGTGCTCAACCCCAAGTCGAGACATTTTCATGATTCCCTCATTACGTTGAGAAAAAAAGTTGTAATTTTCGGCTGCAGTCCTAGCGCCAATTAACCAGGAAGCATTTCTTTGCCCAAGCCTTCTGAATGCAACTCATACCATTCTCGCGATGTTCCTTGCAACGTTCACTGGATACGAAGCTTGCTTCCGCATCAGACTCTGCTCGGCGTCGGTGAAGATCGTGCCTTGGAGTGGGTCCTTTGTGCGAGCCATCTTCTCGGGCGACTCGGCCGGCGGTGTTTTGTCCTTCTGCGCCTCCTGCAAGAACTTGCAACGGCGCCACGTCACCTACCACTTCTTTGGCCAAGAGCGTAATCTCTCGTTTGTGTACGCAACGACCCTCGAGTTCGTGTCGCGTGCAGTTGGTGCCCGATCCGTTGAAGAGGACGTGAACTCGAAGGTTGTCGGCCACCACGGCACTTCGAGCTCGGACGTCGTTCATCTGGAAGAGATAAATAAGTTGAGAAGAATCTCACAAATTCGAGAACACAAGGAAATTGCTGGTGCGGCGTATCGAGGACGACTGTGAGTGAGACGGGCGCGTTCCATCGTTCGACCTGAAAAGAGATAAAATTATTCGATATAGACTATTCGGACTCGCTCGTCAACTGTAGAAATAAGATGGGCCTGCTAATATGAGAAACTTGAATCTTATCTAGCTTTTGTAAGAACCACGAAGATGTACTCAGTGAATTGAGAAACTTCTAAATTATCATTACCTGAATTTGAAGCATGTGATCCAGATAGTCGGCCGAGATGTGAAGAGCCAATCCCACATGGTCGTGATCCACAACGGGCGTCGTCACAATATGCGGCAACACACAATATTCCCCGTATCGAATGGCTCCATCAGACGGCGCGATCTCGCTTAAACTTAAACCATTTTGTGACACCACCAACAAGCTAAAGACACACAAGAAGCGACTTACCGTAAGACTTCGGAGCTTTGAGTGTAGCGAAGATACTCGAGGCAGACCAACATGCCCATGGCTAGGTACAATGATAACAACGTGAATTTTGCACGCCGAGAAAACGTCCGCATTATTTCGTAGGTTGTATGACCGGCTGAAAATTAACAAAAGTTAGTGACAAGTAAAACGCCGTCGACAGTATTTTCATTTTCACTTCCACTCAAATCAGCTCAAAGAGAAACTCACAATCCTTCATTTTTGTCGCCTTCCTCAATTTGAGAATTCGTCAGCAACCAGAATGAGTGCTCACCACGACATTCAGAAGAAATTTCAAAAGGTGCAATGATTGTTTCGGGACTGCCTTGCCCCGCCCTTGACCAGTTCTGCCGACATCGAATGGTTTTTGGTGCTGGTGGCCTGACTTGTTTCAGAGGCACTTCAGTGACTTCCTAACTAGTGGTTTTACTCCCGATATAAACCACTCCGGCGCCATCTTTCCCTCTTCCATTTGGGCAAAACTCACTGAATTCGATGCGTTTGACGGGTCGCATCTTCTCGTGAGTTGCCATTCGCCTCAAGTCGCCGCCGCGCCTGCCGTCGCCGAGACACCGATACGGCGAGATTTCTTCCTTTTTCTTCGCCGAATAAAGTCCTGTCGTCCCGCCGCGCGGCACCCAAAGGAGAAGTGTTACCGCCGCCGCAGCCGCCGCCGCCGCTCGCCACTCGCGGAAACCTTCAAGAGAACATTCCGATGGCATGATGAGTGCGACTTTTTTATCGCGCATTCGTCACCGCGCGGAAAATTTCACGCAAACGTGTAGACTTGCCAAGAACAGGTGGCCGTTGGCCGAAGAGACTGGTGCTGGAGGCGAGGGGGTAAGACGGTCGACTCATCGAATTTTAGCGTCACGGCCATTGAGAAAAGCTTGTTGAAATGGGGGGAAATGGTCCAGGATCTTCAGCAGAAGTTCCAGAAGACTAGAAGAGAAAGTGGCAGAGAGAAGAGAGAGAGAGAGAAGGACTGAAAGGCGAACGGGGAACCCCTTGAAAGTGGAGCCAAGCTTCACGTCAGACACGGAAGCAAGCTCGCGGCCTCCGACCCCGTTTTTTTTGAAACGCGAGCGTAAAAAACTGATTCACTTTCTTGTTGCCACGACCGAGGGTATTCGTGTGGAAGAATCGACTGTGAGACGAAGAGAAGAAGCAGCGTGAGAGAGGGACCGGTCCTCGTCTGACGTTGGTTACTCAAACTGCACGCATTGAGCTCCGTTTCAGAGTACTAACAAGACTGTAGGATTGTTTGGAGTTTCAAGAGAAGTTTCAAAGAAAATTAAATGTGAATCGGTTTCAGACTTGCGCTTACTGGGTCAAAAATGGAGCAAGGGAATGCCACAGTCTGCGGGAGAGAATGAACCTTTTGAGTCCAGATATGCATATTTGACGCAGAATGCAACTACATACGGCAGAGTCCGAACGCGTGGTTGGTCACAAGAAATGAGGAGGATGGCAAAGACGAAGTGAAAATAAAGCGCCGGATAGAGGAATGAGGTTACGTTTCGTTTCTCAAATGTAAGAAGGCTGGTATTCAAAGCTATAATGCGAAGAGTAGTCGTCCGGTTTTGGAAACACAGCTATGTACAAGTTCCATCGAAACAGAAAGCAAAGCGAGTGCTAGCATCGTCTGAAGGTGCTATCGTTATATATGACAGTGAGAGAGTGCATCGTCCCACAAAGACAAAGAAAGTGAAAACCAAGCCGCTTCAAGCGACCAATGTGTTTCGTCTATGTGGGCGAGGTCTGAAGAGAAAGAACGAAGACGTCAGCTTGAGAAGAAGGAGAAGAAGGAGCTCAACGGGGGGGCCCACAGCGACGTGGCTGCAGGAAAGGAAAGCGAGTCAAATGTCTGGGAACGTCAAGAAGTAGAAGAGAGAAGGGGGAGGGAAAATGATGAACAAGACGAGGATTACTCATTTCTCTCGTTCTCTCCCCTTCGTGGAGGACACAGAGAACGTCAAAAGTGATGACAGAATGAGAAGATATGGGGCTCAAGAGACATAGGTTTCGCATTTGAAGATTCTTGAAAAACTTGAATGGTATTTGATACCTCGTTTTGGGACGTCGATTAGAAAAGAATTGAACCAATATGCAGCCTCCTTGTTTGCTCAATAAAGCTGAATCTATGAACTTTTCGATGAGTTTCTCCTTGATCGTAACGACTTGCAAAATACAACTGGACCAATCTGCGCCTCTTTTGGGTTGCTTGGAAATGCTAAGAAATTGTAAAGTATCACAACGCATCAAAAAGCGTCGATTGAACTGAGGGTAATAGACCAGGCGGGAGGACCAGTCGGTCGACGTGCTAGAAAGACATCAAGGTCAGTCTCTCTTTCAGTGAACGTGCCTCGCGCTTTCCCAAGCCCCCACGCAGCCGTTCACTCAGTCTCTACTATCGGTTCGGTCTGGTTTCAAAACCCACCAGACCTCCCTCTCCGTCTGTATTCCTGCTTTCTTCACCAAGCCTCTACTACATCGACGCAAGAAAGAAATTGTAGCCCTGTGTTCGAGTTATGTCTGAACGCGTTGTGAACTTTTTTTGCCATAAATCAGTCCTTGAACCCGGGTCGAGATGCGCCTTTTCCAAAGTCTCACATTGAGAGTCTGACTGCGTGCAAAGTGCAACGAGATGTAAAGAGAAACTAGCTCAGGTCGTGGACTGAACGACGTGGACGAGCAGAGAAACCCGAGTGGAGAAGCACCCGGACAGGCGCACGAGAGATGGTGCAAGATGATGTATGAAAAGGAGGTCGACGCCTCGACTCATGCCGCCTGCACGCGAGCTTCCCGTGCAAGGCGTTTCCTCGGCTACACCGGTATTTCCCCTCAGGCAATATTGCCGATAGCAGAGAAAGAGTTATAGAGAAGAGCATGCTGCGAGTAGGGAAAGGTTACTGCGATGAAGATCTACAACAGATTGACGTGGTTTCAAGCGCCCCTAAGTGAAACTTCTTTATCGTGATTGCTGGCAGACGAACAGAATCAATGCTTCCTGATGCTTATTCGAATTAGAGACACGTTTTTGCCTTCGCGAAGCATGTGCTTCGACTTTTGGCCAGGGAGGTGGGTGCGCGCTGGAACACATGAAGCGAGACGGAGAAGCCGAATGACATCACGTCAAGATCGCGAACGCTCAATTGAGTCGAATGATATTCAACGGGGCAGAAACGCTATTTAAATGAGTGCTGAATAGTCGGAGCCCTTATGCCATGGACAAATTGGTCTGGAAACGAAGAAACGCCAACGAGACGCTTTTGAAACTCATGCGAAAACCGTTTCATAAAGTGTCGAGTAGAGACTTGCCACAGTGCGGATTTCAGAACGGGAGGATTTGCCGCAACTGGGTGCGCAAGCAGCCCGTCGAGGCGGATTAACGGTGTCAACAGTCAAAACGAAAACGAGCCACGGTGTGACACAGGTTTCAGTTAGCTTTTTCTTCTCATGGGACGGAAGCTTGAACTGGCACGTGTTGAACAGGAGAAAAAGCTGGATGCCTGACGAAGCATCTAATAGCAAAATGGTGCAGCATAACTAACAGATTTTTTACAGAACAAAGGAGGGAGCTATTCTGCACCCTTTTCAGTTCCACTTTACTAAAAGCAAATGAAACGCATCTCGCAACAAGATCCACCGCCTACGCACCCACAACCTTGAGAGACGTGCGGACTCAAAGCAGGACTAGTGAGACGTCGAAACCGAGACGCTAGGTGAATGTTGTGATTGACAGCTTGATTCCTGCCATAGCACCGAGGCAGAAGAACACCGTGGGCGGGAGTGCGTGGAGCCGAAATGTCCCCGACACTTTTGAAACATAGGATGGGTTCAGAGGTGGAGCGCGAGCCGACACTGTAGCAGTCTCAAAAACTTGCAAAGCTCGATCTCTTCTCTTTTCCTTCTGCAAGTCGGGTCATCATTCGTTCACGTGACGGCGCCGCGTCTTCGTCAGCTTTGACGCTTTTGCCGAACGCGAGCAGCAGCAGCCGAGGAGAAGGAGAGAATCACAACAGGCTTCTTAGCGCTCCCCCGTCGCGTCTAGGTTTCAGGAATTTCTCCCCCAAAAGGTGTGAAAGGCGAGGGATCTCACGTCTCACTCTGGACAGCAACGGAAGAAAAACCATAACTGGCCTCAAGGCGATTATTGGTTTTAACTGAAAAACCGCTAAGATGTGCGACGCTTCGCGGCTTGGATTGGATCAGCAAGGCAAAGATGTGAGAAATTGGCAAGACTGGTTCGGGGGCTTGACGTTGAAATAGAGGAAATGTCCCGGAAGGAGGAGGGGGAGGGGGAGGTCGAGCTTGAAGCACAGACAGAGTTGATTCATGGCAAAGGATTCTCTCATGAAATGAAGACGTCAAGAGACATAACAAGACGCAGACGAGCTGAGAATTTCAAGAAAATGATGGATGTTGTGATTGCATCAGGACGTCTGAATGTTTTGAGCGTCGGAGGCGACGTCAGATGGTTCGGGGTTAGCGGATGTGTGACAGAGTGAGAGGAGAAAGTTGTAAGATCTGACGGTTTACTCCGCAAACGAGCTTCTCTTCTTGAAATGTCGATGCGAGAAACGTGAAGAAGCCTTTTCAAAACAGAAAGATTCATGAGTCTCGATAGAGAGCAACAAGCTTGTTTGAAGGATTCGATCTCACATGCTGAACACTTGTTTTCCTCTACTAGGTTCATATGTAAGACTTGAAAGCTATCCAAATATCTGACAAAAAATGACGACTCACGATCAGTGATACCAACAAAGTGGAACTGCACTGCTGAACATTCTCCTTATTCCAAACAGCCTATATGAAGGGGCTGAAAGATATTGAAACATCTGGCAAATGAATTGCAGGATGTTCAAACCACGCTAACAAAGAAATCAGAAACCCGACGATGGATTTCCTGAGAGAGGCGATATCTTTCAAAACCGTTAGAATAAGAAAACATCCCAAATTTTTCAGTCATTGTCGCGAGAACATCAGTTTTCAATCAGGTAAGACCTAGAAGCTCAAAGACTCCGTGAGCGTTTTACTTCAAAACCAGCTTCTCCTCTCACTTGAGAGCGCCACAAAGAACGGACGAAAGTGAAGCGTTAGTGAAAAAGCGCTCATCGACGCGACGCGCATGCTTCCATCCACGACAAGACCGTAATAAGGCAGACGTTTCAGTTGCCTTCCTTATAAACGCGGCAAGCTTCAGTTTTTGCGGGACACTCACTTGCTTTGTCGACATGATGACTCTTTTTGCTGAAACCGTTCGCGTTCGTAAAACTTGGCGCTGACCCGGGCTGCTCTCAGCGACGGGTTGGTTAGTTCGACTTTAACTGTGTCATAAAAGTTCTAATTTGAAGAGAAGCACTAAGCACAGGACGTTGGCAGAGGGGCGAAAGCAGAAACTTCACGTTTCCTTCTAGCGCCAAACGTGAGGTTTCTCATAGAGAAAGAGGTTTCAGACTTTTTTCGCTAAGTCATAATGAGTCTAGCAACTGGTCGTTGGATGGCAAGAGGAAGTGGTGGTCGGAGAAAGGGAGGCGATAAAACAGTCGCCTGAACATGAACTGACACAGCCACGAGCGACGCGACTACGGGTAAGACGTCCAAGGGCAACGGAGGGGCGCTGCGCAAGGCCGCATCGGGGCACCTGCCAAGAAGGCGGCGGCGAGAAACCAGAAATGGCGCCTCACACAAGCCAAGGCAACGCCTCGGAGGATGCAAGCAGCAACGATTGCCTGCCGTAGCGGTTTCTTAGGTTTCGCGAAGATTCCATCGGAAATCAATTCGGCTTCACGAGCTATTGGTTTGAGAACGCATTAGGATTGCAAACACTACGAGATACTACGGGCAGTTATCGCAACATCAAATCTAAAACCTTTTAGGCTCTGTTTCTATGAGTTTCAAGATTGGTTGACTTCACAGATTCTCTTCGCAATTCAATCCGATGTGACCGCAGAACAAATTATTAGTCACTTGTCTGCACTTGACACAGAAGCTTTCTTCCAGAAATGCTCAATCGTGGACGAGATCGGCAAGTCGAAAAAGATGTAGAAAAACGAGAGTTCTCCCATTTGACACCTGGAGAGTTTCTTGTTGCCCTTCTTCAACGACCGAGAGTCTGAAGGAAGAGAGAGCAGGCCGACGCGCGGTTCGAGGACCCCGAGGTTATGAGCCAGTCACTACTCTTCCCGCACTCTTCGCACTCTCTTCTTGGAGGAAAAGGGCAGAGGTGGGGACGCGCCCTTGAGAGGGAGAGTCCCGGTGCTTCCCGGGACCCGAGCGACCCGATGAGTGCCGCGAGGCTCTTGATGGTTTGTGCTCTACTTTTCTGATCAAACAAGTATCAGCTCAAGTATGTAGGGCGAGAGATCGAAGTTCTGGGTTGCATCTTTAGGTTCGAGCTCCTTTGGCTGAACAGCTAGCGAAGTAGAGGAAAAGGGGTAAGTTTCCAAGGAGAGTATTGACAATAGAAATGTTGCGATCGTGATCTGGCCTTGTAGATCGGGGACCAAAAACTAGGTAAGTGTAAAGTAACTCTTACAGTCTGACAATCGCGAATCTTTCAAGCAAACAGTAAAGATTTGCGACAAAGACGACGCGTTTGAGGTGCATTTTGAGGACAACGTGACTCCGCCACTGTACGACTTGCCAGTGACTGAAGGGAACCCAGGGAACGGTTAAGAGTAACTCGTCAGGCGTCTCCTGAAAGGGTGAAAGAGGGGAAGAGGAAGAAGGAGTTTCTGAAAAACGGGAAGAAGCCGGCTCTCGAGAGGTGGAGGAAGGCGAGGAAGAGGGGAGTTTTGAGTTCTCGCGACAAGGAGGACGGGCACGCTTTCATCGAGGAAGTGACGAATTTAGCGCCACGCGAACACCCAACAATTTTCGTGATTCAACGACGTCAAGAATGGAGAAGAGGAAGGCAATCATGTGAACATTTGGATGGTAAAAGGGAAGCTAGAAAGCATTGCATACACCAGAATTCAAGAAGCATTTGGCTTTATGGCGAGCAATATCAACGTCAGATTGATTTTCAAACAGCAACGTTTCAGCCGCAACACATTTGACATGGCATACAATCAGCGACTGACAAGGAGAAACAGACTCTAGGCACGATGGACCAAATGGTCGAAAGTCTGGAGTCGAGGAGTGTCCAGAAGTGAATCCATCCAGTGGAAGGGCCAAGGACTTCACGGTCAGACGCGACAAGAAGGAGGAGCGGGGGCACGGAGATGAAGAACGAGGGAAGAAGAGGAAGAACTCTTTGTGCGCATTTCGGTCACTAGCAGATCAGACGTGTCAAAGGGGCAAAGAGGACGACGGCTGTCCGCAGCAGAGAAGAGTCTGGCTTGAGGAGGAAGGAGGGAAACGGAGTCACATCTGGATTGGGACAAGCGCTGTAGACAGCGAACATTTCAAGAAGGCAGCTCTTTGGTTCCTGAACGGTGAATTTCACTAATTTAGTAGCTTTGCGACCCCCGTTCACCAATCGTTTCACACTAAAATCGTCGCAAACATAAAAAACTTGGAACATACCCAGTTGCTATTTGTTATTACTTCCGCCATCGCAGCCAAGAAAAATTACTCGCAAGACAACATTTAGCCTATTTGCGAGATTCGAAACATATTGTGTAATCGCTGTGACTTCATCTTTGAACATTTTCTCTATCACTTTTCACTGGAATGCGTTCCGGTGTTCCAAAAGAGGCAGTCTTTTTTCGCTAAATGCGCCTCTTCTCATCACAATAGAGAGTGTCGAAGAGGAAGAGAAGAGAAAGGTGGGACTGAGACGAACTAGAGAAAAAGAAGAAGAACTAGGCATGTGGAGTCGGCACCACGAGGACAGGGGGAAGAGGCATAGAAGGAGAGGGAGTCGACAAGTGCCACCATATGCGCCCGCAGCATGGACACAACAATAGCACTCTCCTCTCTTTCCTTCATGCAGAGGGAGAGAAGGAGACGGCAAAGAGAGAGACTTGTTGCGCGAAGGCCCTATCATCATTGTTGAAGGAGAGGAAAGAGTGTTTTCCTCAAAAGATGTTGACTACTCAGTCTCTGAGAAGTGGAATCTGTTGTCAATACGCAAGAAATTTGGGGCAGGGTCGTGAAAAATTCAGTCAAAGTTTGATCAAGTCTTTGAGTTTTACGACGCGTCGCGGATACGGGATTCACAAAATAGCCCCTGCCAACTAATACGAACTTCTTAAATCGTAACCAAATAAATGAATGAACAAGCACCGACTCACGAACATTAGCGCACTGCGTGTTCTGTTAGTATGTAATGCTTGAAAGCTAGCCAAAACAATGAATCTTGTCACCATTAGAAACACCGAACTCAAATAGCCCACGTGACATTTGTCAAGGCGATGGATGAGGGGAAGACTCCGCGAAATGATCAAGGAAAAGAAGTCGACGTCGACGACGAAGAAGACGAAGGGACCGCTGCCCGGACCGTCGAGGTCCAGTGGCGCCGAGGGAAGATCGGCCAAAAGGCGCTCTGGCGACTGGACGAAAAACTTGCAAGGGGCATCTCCCCTCCTCGACGAGACATCCACACACAAACACAGAGAGAAAGAGAGACAAATCCATCAATCCACAGCAATCACCACACCTTCCCTCTTCTTCTCTCCTCGCGGGTGTCGACTAACGCCTTCATGAATGCGTGACCAAACGTGGAATTCGATCCTCGTGCACCCCGGGAGCCCGTCCGATGGAGAGGTTTCAGCGCTTTGTTGAAAGGCTCGAACGGATTTGGATGATGATTAGAGCGATGAAAAGCCGATTTCAACAATTTGTTTAGTTTCAACAATATCTTAAAGCTCTTCAATGTGCTCCATTCGATGATAGCATTTGAGTGCCCTTGGGAATTAAAGCCCAATAAAAATTTCAACTATTTTGTAAGAGCCAAAGTCGGCATTTAGCTGGTTTTCATGGAAAAGGAGATCTACTGCATGGCACGCTAGAAATTTCGGAGTTGCGAGCTACAAGATCTTCAACAACTGACATGTGCTGAAGCGTGAGTGACGTTTTGTGAACAAGTGACGGCCACCCGGTTTCCACCATGTGAAGGAAGAGACACGAGCGAGCGCGGGAATTTGACCACGCGCGCGCCAAATTAGACGAGAATGTTAGCGCGAGGCGTTTTTCGAAATCAAAAAAGGAGATGCAAGGGAAGGCGACTGGATGCTTGTCGCCAATTGAGGCTCCTCTCTTTCCAGTCAGAGCAAACGGCGTAGAAGAAGGGCAAGTTTGATACCTTATCTGACAATTAAGACGCGCACGAAACGGAAAAAAGTTACTTCTAGTGTCAATTTGCGGACAAAATAATGTCCTTGCTAATAAATGGCAAACGATTTTTCGTCATCATATCACTCGCAAAACATATCTCAACTCAAAGCCGCAAGCAAAGGTCTAGCTGATATTGTAGACGGCTTTTGATGAAGAGATTTTCAACACAATTATCCACGTGGAATTCTCAAGCCTCAAAAGCGGGCGCAAAACCGAAAGAATGAAACCAATCTTTAAGAAAAAAAATGGGTGCTGATTATGAGTGGTTTGATTCTGGTCAATTCGACCGCCCGCAGCGCAACGTTTCCCAAAAATTCCTCGAGGGCGCGGCGCCTCGACTCGCGAGGGGACAAATCGTTGTCGTCAAACCCGGCGACTTCGACCGCCCGCAGGCGCCTAATTTTATTACGACCACGTCGACGAAAAAACACACATTCCCGACAACTAGCCACTTGACTGTGCACGTGGCTACGGCTGAGAACAGTGAGTGAGAAATAGAGCCCTTGGAATTTGGTTCCAAGCATTTTAAGCCGGCGTTCAACTTCTCCGCACTGGACAGAAGATTCAAAGACTGAAATAGTCGAACACCGAAACGTAGATAAAAGAAATCACGGAAGTGTTTTGGTGGGGGGAGCGAAACCACTATCACTGGCTTTAACAGGTGACAATCAGCCGACGGTGGTCACACTGGATTGAATGAAGAAGTGCCCCAATGAGAGCAAATCCTCCACAAATCATCCACGGTCTTTGTTGCCAGGCAGCAGACGAAGAAGGAGAGGTGCGGAGAAGCATCCATCGACAAAAGGAAGGTGGCTGAATGGCGCCGGGCGTAACAGGAAATTCGGACAAATCACTAGTGGCGGGAAGAAGAAGACGAGAAGAGCTGCGAAGAGCTTGATTAGCCCCTCTCCTCTGGAGACTGATGAGAGAGTCGGAAAAGGCGAGGCGAGGAAGAAGCCGCGCCAAAAAGGGTTCGAAGAAAGCCGGTTCATCATTGTTGCTTCTTCTTGTGGTCAAAAGGAAGGTGGAATTTGGGCAAGCCACAAAGGAGAGAAGGAAGAAGGAAGAAGGCTGGCGGGAAGGAAGCAATGATTCGACTCGAACACGCGCAGAAGACTGGATCATGAGTCACGGCTTGTTGGATTTGGCGTTTTTCAGCGTTTTTATGATGTGTGCAAAAACCGAGTGCACTTTGGTATAAAAAAAAACGCTAACGAGAGCGAAGGTTTGAATCTGAATAAAATGAACCGCAGCAAACAACAACCGCATCGAAAACACAGAAACTATCGTGAAACATGACTTGTGGCTGAAACTTGCACAAATTTAGAGTTTTGTCGGTGCTCGAGGTGATGTACTGAGTGCTCTCTATTGCAAGATAGTATTTTGTTGTCTACGAAACACATTTAAAATAAAGGCCGCAAACCGAAACGAGAGCAATACCCGAACTGCTCTGTTGGGACTACCAATGCTTGAAACACTACTAAAATCATAACAAAAGAGCAAATCTTTCATCGTTTTTGCCCGCTCAAACCTCTCAGCGCTTCAAGATGGGTGATAAAAGGAACGCCAGAGCGTAAAACTGCCGTAAGAGCTTCTTCCTCCTCCTCCTTGTCTTTGTGTCCAAAAGACCGCTAATGCCCTTCGTGGCGACTTGCGCGCGACAAACCAGTTCAGGCGCGAGTCGTCAAAGAAGCGAAATCCATCGCATTGCGTTCGCCTTTTTTGGTTGTTCTAACAGCAGAATGTTGGCGCCTCTCTAATAATGGTCTTGAGGAAAGAACGAAAAGAACAAATGCTAAAGAATCTTTTCGCAACTTTCAAACCCTTGATTGTCCACATCTTACTGACTTAATCAAATCACTCACAAACTTCACTCGCTCTCGAAACATAGCAAAAACTACTCCTCGACAATTCTTTGCTACGATTTCTCTAGCATCACGCCTAACCATACGCCACCGCGAAACAAAGAGGTCATCGTGGCTGCCAAGGTTACACGCTCAACGACGTCGCCGAAATCGCCGGTAAGGGCAGAAGAAGCGGAAGAAGTGTTCAAAAGAAGAGCCTACGAGGAGGGGGGATCCTGTCCTTGGAGCGCCTCCTCCTGTCGCTGAGGCTATGACAGCCTTCCCCCTTCTGTGTGTATGGGTGTATGGCGTCTTCTTTTTTCTTCTCAACGCCTGCCCTTCTCTGTTCATGCAAGCGCGTCGGCGGAAGAGGGGGGACCTGGGGGACCTTGAGTGGGCGAGGAGCGCCTTCTGCTCCTCTTGCAGGTGAGGAGGTGAGAGGGTGAGGGAAAGGTACCAAATATGAGAGAGAGGGAAGAAAAAGAGAGCCTTCTATAGTTCTATGATGCCTTCGTCTCCTCTCACCCTCAACGAATGGTCCTCGCCCTTGCACAATGCGCGTCTTTTCAAGGTGAAGAGAGAGAAGAGACGATTTCGGGTGACATAACGCCTTAATCCGCACGACATGAGAGGGGGTGTCTAACTTTTGAACAAGTCGAGGAAAGTAAGCGATTATATTGCAGTTTGTTGAAGATAGTCATAGCCAAAATCGCATTGCGAGCCACAAAAGACAAACGATTATTCCTATGAGTTGAAACTCGATACATTCAAAAAGATGACAAAAGTGGTTGGAAGAAGGAGAGAAGGAATTCTACACAGGACACGGAGTAATAAAAAAATCCGAACTAACGATAAGCATTGCTCTGAAACTCAAATGGAGAATTGACAACCTGAAATTTTCCTTAAACAAGCAAGCCTTCACGGGAGTAAAGCTCTGTCGCAAAGAGAATGAAATTGATGCAGATTGAAGCACAGTTGTAGATATAGAGTGCCAGCTCGACTGCTACCCACTGCATGCAACTTCAGTTTCGCGGCATTTTGTCTTGGTGAAACACAGGTATTCGACTCGAGAAAACAAAAAGTCGGTTGCTGGCGCAAAGCGGCCAGCTGCCGTGGCCTCGACACCACCGCCGCAATTCTCAAAGTCGCAGCCTAGTGTCTCGGTCCGGCGATCATGATGGCTCGAGGAAGGACGCCCCGAAGGTAAGGTCAAACGCGACCCCAAATTTTCTTCTCTTCCTTCTCACCCCCTCCACTCGGCTCTTCTCTCAAACTTTTCTTTGCGTCAGTGGGAAAAGATAGGAGTCGAAGGACAGAAACAGAGACAAGGGGCTTGTGATGAGCGCGGGCGCGCGGAAATCTCTCAAAAATGTCTCCCGCGTGCTTCAGACGACGACCTCCCAACGGCTCGCGACCCCCGCGGGCGTCGGCCTTCTCTCTCGCTTCCCCTTCACAACAATTTGAGACGGTCATCAAGTGAATGCAAACATCACTAACGGCCGTTACATGCGGCTTCCAATCAGGAAGTCGAAGATATTAGGCAGTAGAACAACTTGAAGACAACTTGAAGATTGAAGACAGCAACAATGCTGTCAGAGAACATCCTCAAGAGTTTGAGCACACCGTTAGATATCAAAACACCCACCAAAGAGCGGCACGAAACAAAAATGAGTTCGCCCGCTGCGTAATCTCTCAATGCGAAACTCAATTGTCAGTGAGAATAGCACAAGCTATTTTGAAATGCCACTCAACCATGTAACGTTTCTCACTCGAATTTAACCAAAATGCGAGAGGGTCAAAACACAGACGGATATCAACAAAGAAAGCTCGAGCACGGGCGGATGAGACGTAAGAGCTCCGATCGAGACGCGTCGGGTGCGGTCGCGCTCTCTCTTCCTCTCTCTTTCTCGAATAAAAAACGGCGACGCGACTGGCGTCGGACACCGCCTGTCAAGATTTGGGACGGTCGACCCTGCGGGCGTCGTCGAGGCGAGAAGAAGACGAAGAAGAAGACGACGATTGACAATGAGACGATACTCTCCCGGAGAAGGTTCGAATTGCGAACTTCTATCATCGAAGTCTACCCCTTGAGAGCAATCCGACTTCCGCTTGTCTCAATGTCTGTGTACACCGAGGATTTGTCGTGTTGAACAAACCCTCACGATCAACGTCGATCAACGCTAGGTCTGTGTAATACTCGCGGATTGATTAGTAAGTGCATAAAGTCATCCAGAACAAAGGGAACATTCGATCATCTTTGTTCATGAATAAATGGTTAACGTTGCTAACGGTGCGCATGATTGCAATCAATAAAGCAATCGAATACAAGGAAAGGCCGTGAAACTGATGCTACTTGAACGTCATTGTAAAATCGAGAAACCTTTGCTGAAAACTCTCTGCGGACCAAGGATCAATTCGAGATCGGTTCATCATGGGAAGCGCCCAGTAAACATCTCGAGTCTGTTGTCGAGGAGGGCAAGGAGGACCTGGTATTCGTCCTCATCATCCAAAATCTAGATGTTTACACCGGCACAGAAAATGCTTTGACAAGCATCAACCAGTTTAACTTCCGTTGCAAACACCAATAGATGCATCAAAAACCTTGAAGGTAGGTAACATGACAAATCTTAGGAGAGAGAGATGACTCCCAATAATAATATCAACTTCCAGAAGGGTGAGACTCACCTCAAAGCAACAAACTACGAAGGCTAGTGGCATATTCCCCAAAACTGACCACGCATCCCAAATGAAGAGAAAGACAACAGAGTGAAAGGCTCTGGACTTGGCAACCCGATACGCCCCCCTCTTCGGGAGCCGCTAGGTACACCACTCGCTTTATTGACGGCATATTGACGGCACGGACTAAAAAGAAAAGAGAATTGAGCTGCTAAGCCACGAGGTGACGGGGGGCCTTGCGCTTCTTCTTTCTTCAGGGGGCGCCCCGTTGAAATGTGAACGCATCGCCTTCGACTTGGCGCCTTTGTTGATGCTGCGCACTTTTTTGTCGCTCGCTTTCAGAGAGTGCTGCGCTTTGGCCTTCTCCTTCCCCTTCGGCCTTCTCTCAGTTGAGTTTATTTTGCGGGAACGCCTGACGCCTGATGTTCTGGGTAGACTGAAGGAGGAACTCGACGAAGAGCACAAAAGCAGGAGATTGTTGTTTTGAGAGGTTGAGTTTCGGAGTGTGAGGAAATCTGGCTCACAAAGTGACTACACGTTGACATTCGGTGTGTTGAAAGAGGCAGCTGAGGGTAACAATGGAATACGCTTCTCAAGAACCGAATATGTAACAATTCCGAGGCACGTTTGCACTCCGCGCCACAGACGGCCTTTTTGCACAGAAAGACACGAGCTCGGTAAGTTTCATTTACTTGCGAAAGATGGTGTTGCTTTCAAGGAACAATTCGCGTCACCGTTGGTCGTCAGAACAAAATCTCGCTTAAAATTAGTGCTACACTGTCTACAGCAGTAATCAACGCAATAGCTTAGGAGGACAACCTTCAATGTTCACCCCTTCTCTTCCATACCAACGCTCGACAACCACTCGTATCGTTGCCAAATCCCTCGAAATCTCCCCTGCTGGTGTGAGCAGTCAAGCGTCGACAGGTTTGTCCCAGTCCCCGCGATGCTCTGCTCGAACGGGAGTGGAAGTTCAAGGCGAAGATCAGTCATGGTCGCGGTGCGAGCGCCTCAACTAGCCAAACCGTGGCGGGCCGGTTCTCCTCTTTCCTCTCTCTCTCTTCTCCTCTCTTCAACCGCAATGTGCACAGTGAAGACTGAGGGTGCAGACTGTGAGATGAAGAAGAAATAGAAGAGGCGACGAGAGAAACGAGAGCGAAAGGCGTGTCGGTGATGATGTTTTGCGAGGAGCCGAAAGGGAGAAGAAGAGGGGAGAAGACTATTCGAGGTGTGAGTGGTGGAGAGAGGCGGCTGGAGGAGGTGGACAAGATGCTCAAGCTCGTTCTTCTCGCTGTTCTTGGACTTCATGCCGTCAGGGCTGATCGTGAGTTAGTTTTGAATAGGTTTCGTTGAGGGAGAAAGAGATTTGCGACTTGCGTGGAGCAATACGTAGCTGGCTGGTTGTTGAGGAAAAACGTTTTGAACCACTGAAGTCTTAATTGCATTCACTATCGATTCTATTTGTGCGATGAGTTTCAGTCGGAAGCCAAGATGGCTGCGCTCCGAAAATGAAGTTGTTTTGTGGATTTGAGTGTCTAAATCATAAATCAATCGTTAGTCTAAGTTACAGTTCGATGGGATCTTCTGCAGAGCTTCAATTCTTTGTTGGGTTGGTTGTCTGCTCGATAAATGTATTCAAGCACATTCTGCTTTCTGTTGGGCGATCTCCTTCCCACTATAGCGTCTCTTCGTCAAACCGTTCTGCCCAAATTCCTACTCCCTAACCCCCCTTGAATGACCTCGAGTGTCCTTGTTCTCTCTTCCTTCTCGTCATTCATCATCTACGGCCTCGCTAGCGTTCCCTTCCCATCTTTGTGACTTTCTCGAGTCGAGGGGGGTCTTTGGTTTTGAGAATCTTCTCCCTTCTTACAACAACGTTGTCGCCGGGAAAGCATTCATGTAGGAAGAGAAGGCGAGTTGCTGACATAGAGAGCGGGGGAGGACAAAACATCGATGGGAGGGCAAAAACTTCCCAAGAAAAGACGACCGGGGTCCTCTCATGTACCCGCGTGTTTGCCGCTCGACTTTGGCCTCTGAGTCTTTTGAGTGCGCGGAATGCCTATGCTATTCAACGGCGCGAGCTGAAGGTCACGAAAAGACTTTCGCCCTCGAGTTACCGGTTGTTCAAGGAGTGAGGAGCTCAGTGAGGAACCAAAAGACAAGGGCGTTTTAGGGTCGACCTAAACCTCTTGCCTGTCTTCATCTAAAGGCAACTTTCTAGAATCGTTCCGCTAACGCTATGAATGACTCTTATGTTCCTCCGATATCATCGTCGTATTGAAGCGGTATCAAGTGGATAGATATTCACTAACCTTGAAACACAACTCATGACAAGAAAACTTGAATGCTACTGGAACTGAAAGGCATCCTTTCGAAATTAAAGAGTGGCTGGTTTCATCATTAGCACAACTCTTGAAACATGTTCCCAATTTTCTCGTTTACTCTATTTCGAGAACTTTCAAAGACTACTACGGTCATCACCATTTTGCAAACAGGCCAAATCGCTAGCATTAGACAACCCCATGGCCTACATTCCCCTTTTCAACGAAACGTATTCGACCACTCCGAAGCTCAAGTCCATACGAGAAGTAAACATTCACTCACTCGCTCGAAGGGGAGACTCAAACATCACCCGGGTTCCCCTTCTCCCCTCATCCTTTTGCTTTGCTTTGTTCGTCTCTTCGTCAGCATCTTCGTTGCTTGCCTCGGCCTAGCATTGAGACTCCTTTTGAGAGGAAGAAACCCCTCTCATCTCTCTATTTTTGTTTTGTCTACGCTTCCCTCGCAGATGACAAGGCACAAAATCGACAAGACCGCCGGCAGGGATATGTTTCATGCGAGTTGACTCGAAACTGGTCCGCCTATGACATTTTTGGCTCAGCAGCGCTCTTTCACGTCAGCTCAAAGGCTTTCGCGCTGCAGCGTCCGGTCCGCCTGTGCGCGAAAAGTGCCAACACGCGCGAAGTCAACAAAAAGCTCTCAAGAAAACACAAAAAGGTGAAAACAGTTGAGCGAGAGAGCAGACCGGTTCGGTTTGGGGAAGAAGAAGAAAGTGACAAGGCAAGGCGACCGTTCGGGTTTCAGCGATTCGAGCTCGCGCCGTGGTGTTCGCGGCCAGTCAGGACTTCAACCAGCCACTTCGTGTCGTCGGCATCCTCGACTTCACGCAAACTGGCGGAAATGTACAGGTGAGTGGGGGCTGGAGAGCTGACTGGTATAAAGGAACTCAACGGTTTATAAAGACAGAGACGATGTACAGAAAAACCGTTTGAGCAAAGATGAGTTGCCCTAGTCACCCTAGCAATGGGCTTGAAAAAGTATCACACCTTTGTGCTTCCTATGAAACGCGCTCATTTCATTACCGGAACATGGTTGATATTACAAATGTTCACCAAACATTCACTTTAGGCTGCGCAAATCTGTTTCTGGAGGGTTACTTCTTGGATAAGAAAGAATCCTGAAATGCAATGTACAGAAACGTGCATTCGCTCGAGCTAAATGAAAAAGCGTGTCCATGGATCGAATTGCCGAAAGCGTAAACTACTTGAGAAGACTGTGAAGCAGAAAGTTTTCAGATCAATGGAACCCTCACGGGATTGGCACCCGGCGCTCATGGATTCCACATTCATGAGAAAGGTCTGAAACTTTTCTTCTCAAAGCCTGCAACTGCCTGTCCAAGAGAATAAGCGCGCGTGAGCTTTCAGGAGACCTCGGCAACGCGTGCGTGGCTGCGGGCGGCCACTTCAATCCGACGAACAAGCAGCACGGAGCGCCGACGGACATCAACCGCCATGTGGGCGATCTCGGCAATGTGAACACGCTGGTGAGTGACTTTGAGATTTGGCAAAATGCTTTCATTCATTTCAAATAGCATGAAGCAAAAAGTTGCAACTACTGGGCATCCTTGCAGAAGCTAATTTTCCGATGGTCAGCATGAGCTAAATTCTTGCCATGAGCAGTTTGCTTCTCAAAAAAAGAAACGTGAAAAGAATTGCAGAAATGAAATGCGCTTCAAGCCGCACGCGTTTGTTACAAAAAACTGAAGCAACAGTGAACGCGTCGCTGATGGTTCGATATAAGGAGAAGTAATTGTAAAGGGGGAAAGCCAATCAAGCAGCAGGTGCGTGCGCACTGGTCGCGGGCAAGCGACCCCGCTCATTTCGCCCGGGGGTCGTCGAGGTAACCGCGTCGCTTGCGTCTCGCTTGCTACTCTTAGCGAGAGAGATTATCGCCGCCACTCTGACATTTCACATTGAGGACATCGCAACTGAGCTCCTCTTTTTAGCCTCTTGAGTTACGGCGCAGATTCAAAAGTCAAGAAATTCGTTCCTTTCACTGGTTCGAGGGAAACGTTGGAAATAAATTGCAATGAGTTGCATTTTCCATTCATGCTTTGACAGTCGGCGTTTTATCCGTTCCGGGTGTGAGTGACAAGAAAAACTTCAGCAAGCAAGTGTGTTTCACGTTCAGGACGTAGAACTTTTCTCCAGAATGTTTGCAATAGTGAAAAGAAGCCATCAAAAGCCATCCTTGCCAATAATCCCGTCTTGCAGTCTAACGGACAGACGCCGATCAACATCAACGACCACGTCATCTCGCTCTCTGGACCGTTCTCCATTATTGGTCGCGCAGTCGTTGTCCATGAACGCGCTGACGATCTCGGCCGCGGCAACACTGAAGCCTCGAAGACGACCGGCGATGCGGGAGCGCGTGTCGCCTGCGGCATCATTGGTACCGTGTGAAGAGCCACTTTGGAAGGAGGTGCCTCTCCCGCTGCTTGCGATGCCGTTAAGACAAAAAGTTTTCTAACACTCTCAAGTAATTGCATTTTCCTAATAAAGCATGATGCATGGATGAGTTTCGCTTGAATTGTTTTGGTTTTCTGCATGACGGTGCTACAATATCCTGTGCGGGTGATCTGAGGAGAAAAAGTAAGTTTCGGCCTTGTAAGTTTAGGAGCAGACAGATTTGTAGTCAATACTGTGCTTAGGAATGCAGGTAAAAAGTTCATCGAAGAAGGCCACAAGGTGAGCGTAGGCTTTCACAGCCTTGCATGACATCTTCAAGGTATGCCGGCTTCTTCTTGGCTTTTCGACTGCTGTGTAGCATCCCCTTCCAAAATAGAAAACACACTTGAAATGATCAAATAAATTGGGTTGAAGTTGTTTCAGGAATAATGGAAGAGTCGGACACGCCCTTGTTGAACTTCAGCACTCAACCACAAACAAGCTCGACCTTCACCACACTTTCTCCGTCTCATATCTTATTTGTTCTGCTCGCGTTATTTCAACGAGCAATGTGAGGTATTTCTAACTTGTACATACTGTGGCTGTAGAAGACTGTCTGTACTCAGTGAGCACAATAAATTGCATTGAAAAGAAACGGCAAGCGGTGCGTAATTCGGCTGATCAATGTTTTAGTGTGAAGTGATCTTTATCGGACTTTTTGCATCATGAGAAAAACATCATGAGAGTGTTTTGAGCCGTTTTACTGTTTTAGCCAGGTCCTCAGCTGCAAAACCAGCATTACATCGAAAAAACGTATCTTCAACGTGAAAAAAAAAACATTCCGCAAAACCATGCCCTGTAAAAAATATTTTTATTGACTGAAAAATGTAGTGGAGGTATGGGGAATTGAACCCCAGCCCTCTCCCATGCTAAGGGAGCGCTCTACCACTGAGCTATACCCCCGGTGAGAGCATGACTTTTCGATTGCAAAATGACTTATTGGAAATTAATCGATTGGAATAAATCCTCATCTGGACCATCCTTGAGCTTTTTCAACAGCCAGACAAGATGCCAGACAATAAGCTCCTCAGCCCTCTTGAGGACACCAAAGCGACCGTCAACGAGGACGACTAACGAGAGTGAAAGAAGACGGGGAAAGGGGACGACGAAAGCAATGCCAAGCCATTCCGCACATAAATAACGTGAAGTTTTTCAGCTACACATTGAGTGAGCATAGTAAACAATGTCAAAACAGCGGCAGGCGAGTTAAACCGGGTGTGATTATCCACAAGCAGACGAAATAGTTTATCAGCAACTTCAGGGGAGAAAAGGAAAAAAAATGCAGTGATCGTTTCGTCACAAATCATTCGTCTACTTTAATTAGTCCAATAGTGCACGCGCCCACGTTGGCCTCACCGCTAATCGTGATTTCTAGGCTGGTACCATCGCTCGGTCGTCTTAGACGGGGTGGTTCAATCCCTTCAAAGACGTTCTAGTGTGATCTCGGAGAAATTCTTCCAGGGCGTCGTCAGCACGATAACATTTGGTGGGTTTCTCCCAGAACTGATACAACTCGATATTACGATTGCCCTGGCACCAGTCTTCCAGGACGGTTTTAAGACCGTCTGTTGTAACGCGAGTGCTGACATATGTGTTCCAAATAGAACACGCGAAAATTTCGCAATGAAGGCAACCTCGCGTCATCAAGCTGAGCGCAGAATCCACAGTACTCCACGTAGCAAAAATCGTCCTCAGAGCCGTAGCTCTCGGTCTGGCCGGGAACAGCCCTGACCGAAAGACTCTCAAGTTGTGTCAAAGCAGAAAAATCGAATTTCTTGGCACTACTATGAGCATACCATTCCAACTCGCGTAATTTGGGCATTTGCTGGAATTCTTCGACGTTTGCCAGATTTTGAACATCTCGATTTGAGAAAATCTCATAACTATAAGAAGAACTCTCCGTGTCTAGGCTGGTGGCAAAGTCAACAACACGCGAAGCGTCTGTACTCTATCTCTGAACATGCAACTGATGATAAGTTAGTTCTTTGTTTTCGATGTTTGATGTGAAAAGAATTGCAAATTCCGGCCGGCAGTTCGCATCGTCCGGATAAAACAGAATTTCTAGCTTCAGATCAGAAAACTGTAGGACTTTGAGGTTAGCATCAATAACGTGAAAGAAATGGCGACAAGCGCGCTCACAGCGCATCAAGTCCGGAAGCACGGTTAGTCTACGGAAAACGTTGAGGAGAAGATCATCGGGAAGGTTCTGAATCGTCGACATGCGCAATATGTATCGTAAAAACTCAATCAAAGTCTGAAACCCGCTTGGTTGCCTAGTTTTTCACGGATAAAGCCACAAAACTACGAGAAAAACAAGGCGTCTGTCGAGGGAAGAAACATGAAGTGAAGAATGAAAATGACACGCCGCTAGATGAATCGTCTGAAACGAAATGCTAGATACTCTCATTGCCGTCTGCGTCAGCAAGGGCATGACTGTTTTGAAGAGAGGCAGATCAGTCCGACGTTAATGCCCTAAGGACGCGTTTCCATGGAACTACAGCTACCTCTTGAAGGCCCTCTACGACTGAGCCACCACTGAGATAGGTATACCCTTGAAGAGATGCACAGTTTTCGATTTCAAGATAGCTGAAAGAAATTGCTAGACTGGGATGAGTCTCCCCCCGAACCAGCATTCGAACTGAAACGTCACCACTATGTTGCTTCAAAGTGTTTTTATTCATCATTGAGACAGTGACAAACTCGACTATCACATAGCAGTTTACTCCTGATTAGAGAAGCTCTCCTTTGTCAGCCTTTCCTTATGAGCTCGCATCCACTGCCGGCAAGCTGCAAGCGTTAATGTGTGAATAATTTCATTTTTCTACCAGCACGGAATCGCGAGTATCCTCGAAATGTTTTTCGCATGACTTCATCAACTTCCTCCTAGGAAGATAAACATGAAAAAGGCTTTAGAAACCTCGGAAAACCCTTGTAATTCTTCCGCCTTGCGTAATACTGACTCATAGGAGTTGTACAATTCACGTACTTCCTCTCGTCGTCCGGCGACGCTATGCCAATGCTTTAGACAAAATGAACACCAACAATTTCTTCAGTGCCGCATCATAGAGGCGTTTGTAGAACTGTTCGGCCAGCGCGTCGACGTACCGAAACGGCTCGCAGCCATGAGGTATTTCTGGATTTTCAGGATCGTCAACCACTCGTCCGTTGAAGACACGTCTACAACGAGAATGTTTGGAAATCTTGAAAATTTCGCTTGCACAAACATCGTCGGTTGAGACGTGTGTAACTGGCCGCGCTGATGAAGTCGGGAGCAACCGCAACAGCTAAAATAGATAACTCATCCAATTCAACTTGGAAGACGCTTACTAATAACGCAGATGTCCACTGCTCAATGGCATTGTCAATGACTTCCATTGGTAAACAAAGCCGTCTCGGCTAACGCAGCGCGTTTCAAGCAGCTTTGCCTAAAAGTGCTTTTGCTTTTCAGGGAGAGCTCGAAAATACTGATTGCTGTGTGACCACATAGTGACAAGCACCGAAGTCGCTGTTCTTGTCGCTGGGACACCGAAAATAGTCAGGTGCGTCAAAGGTTTCTTCGTTTTCACGTTCGTCTTGTACCGGCGGAGGGCTCGTCGAATGAGACAAGATGGTTTTTGCAACAAATGGGAGGAGACTATGTGTTGCTTTCAAAACCCGCGCTTTAGTTTGTGGAGATGTATCCCGTGGCCGCGCGAGGGCGGCAATCGAATATCTGAGAGCCCGTGGCGACATCCGTTTTGTTTTCTTGATAACTGCATCGACGTCCTCCTGCAAAGTCGATTTGTTGAATTGTATTCTTCCATTGCACAGAAAGCAAATGAATTTGTTAACAAAATAAATAAACCTTACAGAGTCTATATCGCGGAGAAGTTCATGAACAGGAAGTTCAAGCTCAAACTTCGTGTAAAAAGCGGCAATGTCAAAGTCTATCTCGGTTTGTCTGAATGAGAAAAAAACGTCTTAATGAATGAAAAACACAAACATGCGTCTTTTGCACTCCCAGATCATTGTCCAGCAAAGTCGCTCGCTTAATGCATCGACTAGCGGGATTGCATTGCATATGTGCGGCTCCGCGGGGTTATCCGGATCGGTGAGAAGCTGAGCACCAGCGACGCGACTGAAAAGTTTAGTAACACATATGTAGCTTCTGTCTTACATGTGAATCGGTCTGGAACGCCGAATTGCCATGCAGCTCGAACATCTAAAGCAAGCCCCGATAAGGCTACCGTGTTGCGTACGAATAGAAGCAGACGGTTGTACGATGCTCTGGAGAAAATTGGCTTCGATATTTGACCCATTTGTAGACACTTTTATGGCGCACTTTGCTAGGTGTTTCGATTGTTGTCAATTCACCCTAAAAATCGGTCAATTCAGCAACTTTTAGAAATGTAAGTAATAGAAAACTTACTGTTCTAGTGGTCAGAACAAATTTCATAGGGCCAAAGGTCGGGACGGCAAGGAAATCGCGTTCTTCAAACTCATTTTCCAAAGCAGAATCATTTGTGCCAACAGCACGAGATAGTCTTCGATGTCCGATTCCTTTACTAACATATTTTGTAGGCGCCGCGGGTTTCTTTGTGGATAGACGACCTCTTCGATATGACGAAAGGGCTAAATGCCGTGCTATTGAGAGAGGAAATCTCACCGAATTCAAAGCTTTGAAATCCTGTTTTTCTGTTGAATTTGTTCATCACTTCAGAAACTTCGTTCTATATAAAGTTGATTTTATTGCGATATTGTTCAAGGCACTCTTACCTCCGTTAAATCAGCAACTTCGGCATGATTTGAAATGTTGTCTCGAAATTTCTCGTAGAAAATTTTCTTGTTCAGGCTGTCGTCATTGGTACTAAAATATATTGTAGCTGGCAATCGAAGTGGAGTGATACAATACATAATACAATACAATATTATCGTTTGAAGAAAAATAATTTAAACCAACTTTGCAGCTCGACCAAGCGAAATGAGCTCATAGCGCAAACGCTGAGCCAGCGCATCAGTAAGGGGTCGTGGGTGGCAGATGTGCTTCTGCGCGTCAGGATCGTCCAGAATGCGATCATTGCGAACGCGTCTTCAAACATTTCATTTATTCGAAACAACTTACATTTTAGCAATTGCTCCTTGTCCGTTCTTCCTAAATTGATCTTGGCATCTGCCGCATCTGAAAAAACCCCAAAAATTGTATTACAACATTTAAAAAAGTTGTCTTACAAGTAAACATTCCAGTAAGTGTGTGTCCCATAATGCGCCCACTCATAGACATGTTTTAGATGCACGTGGCTCTGTGTTTGGATGATATTCTTTCGGCCCTGCAAGGAAAGAATTTGAAAACTTTGAGCCTCCTACCAAAATAGAAGACACCCATCGATACGGAAAGATTTTATCGTTCTTGAGAAGATAATCCTCGACGAGCGCCTTGTCTGCCTCTGTATCATCGACTCTCGGAATGAGTTTTCGTTTCTTTGGCGGAGGCTTAGGAATTTCCGCACAACGAAGTTTTTGGGGCCGCAGCTTTCGCTTTCTTTGAAAGCGAACATATTTAATGTAACTATTAAATCTCGAAAAACGTTCTCGTTCCATGGTATCGACAACTTTCGACCTCGAAGTCTAGAAAATCAGAACATAAACATTAGTCGAACCTCATCGAGACTAAGAAATTCGGGATGTTTTTGAAGTTCCTTACGGAATGAATCCAGAAACTCTTTTTCGTCCACTTTTCTTTTTAACTTTTCACTTAACAAGCGTTTTAAAATCGAAACGCGAGACCTGCTGATCGCCTCACGACACCGATCAAGAAGAAAAAACATCAAGCGATTGGTAACTGCATCAACAAGTGGAATTCCTTGACACAGATGCGGATAACGAGGATCGTCAATATCATCGATAAGCTTTCCATCTTTAAAGCGGCTGAAAACATTTCACATCTGTTCACTAAACGTTTCATACATAACAGGAGTCGATTTTCCGGTTCTCTTCGATTTACGCAAGCACTCCAAACATCTAATCGAAAACTGTATTTTGTTATAAAAATTGAAAAACCTGTAATGCTGGAATCCCTTTTGATTAACCGTCTCAGATCGGGTCCACTGGTAAACGCGTCCGGGAAATCGAACGCTAAGCGTTTCAAGATTCTTTTCTTCAACGCGCTAAAGCAACATGGCACTTCTTAGATAAGGAGAAAAAAACGAACCAAGGAGCGAACCCAATAGACACCCTCGCAGACTTCCTCCATTGATGAGGAAAGCCTGCACCTTGCTGGAAGACCAGACAGCATGAAGGCACAAAATCTTGCTCGATCACACCTTGTTCACACTTCGTCGATCAGTTTACACTCCTTGTCACACACAGTGACTTCAATGGTAGAGCTTATCGACAAAAAACGGGTCATGGGGAGAGCGTCTGGCAGTGAGTGACAACGCTTAAAGCGCTTGCTCATGAGAAAGGTTGAAGATTACTCGCTAGCGGCAATAGAAGATCTGACACGACTGATTAGCTTGAGAAAGGGACACTAGCTTTCACGAGTGAACACTAATTGTAAGGGTTGCCTAGCCTGCTACAATAGAAACCGATCAAAGAGACTTTGAACCACTGGACCACATTGATAACGGGCATCCGCATTGGCGCAGAGAAGGAGACCCTGGAAGACTCACACGATTGTTTCCCTGCTCCACGGCGTCGACTTTGCGAGCATGCTGATTCTACTCATCAGCACCTACTTGCTCGTCGCTACCAACGGTGCTATTCCGGCTCATAAAATTGGTTCGCTCTATCGAACTTTTAGTTTTTCACTTCGTTCAGATCGCCTCTCTCATTTGACCAGTGAGCATCGGCGCGCCCTTCATGAGTACATCACCGGCAAAAACCGGGCTGCTTCGGCAGGCACAAAATTTCTCTTCGCCTTCCCGAATTCACACGATAGTTCAAGCGATGCTTCAGACAGGGCTAAACTAAGTGTCACTGTCACAAACACAGACTCCAATCGGACTGCGCAGGTGGCAAGATTGCGTGCTTCCCGCTTCCTTCTCTTTCGCGGATTTCTACGTCAATATTTGAAATCCGCTTCCAGATCGTCATAACATCGCCATACTCAAAGTTTCAAACAATTCACGAGCAAGTGGCACCGGGACAATCGAAGCTCGTGAGAGTCTCAAAAATAACAAATTCACTTTATTAGATCAAAATTTTTCCGGTTGATATTCAGACCAATTATCAGAATCAGATTGTCGAGGACTTGGTAATTGAAGACAAGGTCTGCGACTGCAAATACACACATGAAACACCCTAGGGCCTGCTTCTGACTTCGACAGTACCTGTTACGGCAATCGCGACAAATATTCGAACTAGCGATCAGTCCGGTGATAGTTTTACACTCATTCCGGTAATTTTCATCAAGTTTGGGCGTTAACAGTTACAGATTTGTCAACTCGGCACTGATTATATTACATTTTCGGACAATACAAAACTCCCATGGTACCTTGGCGGTTGGGCCTTCTACACGATGGTCGCTTTGAGTGATCATACTGAACTCGTTTGTCCTTGCTCTTCTTTAGAAATTGCGTTTCTTTAGGTTAACACTAGCATGGAGTGGTGGTGTCCCGGCCCTTATCCCTTCATCAATGCGACACAAACAGCCACGTTCCCTGATTCTTTTCAGCTGAATAATCTTTTATTGCCAGAAAAATGACTCAAATATATGAGGGACTTTCTGGAACAGTGAGTGCGACTGGCGGTGGTCCAATTGCCATGATTGCTGGTACCGTATGCGCACTGTCGTCGTACTTATCCAATTTGACCAAATGCAGCTTTGAGGTACAGGTTCAACAAATAATTGATTGTTCCCTAAAGGCTTTGATGCTGCCGCCAATCTCGTCCTTTGGAACGCGATTCCCGGCTACCGGCCTTCAACCGCTGTCCCGTTACCAGCTTACGGTCTTCACGGTGGATTCGAGAACTAGACTCTATTTTGACGGCGTATATCAAACAACCTTTGGCGATGCCAGCTTGTTCGTCTATTTCATGATTAAAAACAACATTGCAGTGATATAAATTATGTTTTCGACAAGCCGGTGCTTGTTGAGACGGACAAACCCATTATCGTCTTTGTGGTTTGTTGAGCGCAAGACCCTGGTGGTAATATTTTAGTCTCAATCGGCGGACAACTACGACTACGGCGCGCCATTTTACGTGCCGGTCATTCCGCCCGAGCAATTCGCCAATGGTCCAGTACAATTCGCTAACGGTGAAATCGTTTTATGCCAAGACATATTTCAGGTCTTGAACTCAATGAAACAACAACAATCCGAGTCCGGCACTTCGTCCGCATCACGACGACCTTCAATCACACGGGAAAGATCTCCGTCGATGGACAAACACCGCGACAGGAACTCTATGCAAGGTAGGCGCTGCTTAAGAAGCGTTTGCTGTTTTCAACTCCTTCTTTTAAAAAAAACGTCTAATTTACAGAATCAGCCAATCAGAGTTCTATTACGTGGAAAATGCTATTATGGCCGGAACCCACATCGTGGAAGCCGCCAACGAAGATGTGAGGTTCTCGACGACCGTCTACGGACTTGGGCCGAGCATTGGCTACGGCTTCACTCCTGGAGTCGTGCTGCCCTGTAAGCCATTTCGACTGATTTACTTCCACTGTTTTAGCCAACGGCGAATGCTAAAGAAGCCAACTTGCTTCTACGAATTTCATGTCCGTTTTCTGAATTCGGCAGCCTGCTTCTAAACCGTCTTGATTGTAGTGCATTGCAATGCTATTGTATTATCGCGACCAATGTGTCTATTGGGAGTAAAAATTTGCGACTTGTGATTTGTTTTCTAATAGATTGCTCTCAATCTATGCCCGGTTGTGGTCTCCTTCAAGCCCATGCGAACATACTATAAATGTGCATTTTTGTGAACATGCTGGCACAGTTGAATAAAAGTTAGGGTATCCACGAATTTCTTCAACACTTTGTTTTTTAACCTCAAACAAAACCAAAGCCTAAACAATAAAAGCCAAAATTGAAGCAAACTTCGGAAAGCCCCTTAACCTCTCATTGTCAGATTTTCGCAGAGTCTCATAAGAGTTGTATATTTTGTGAACGTCCTTTCGACGTCCTTCGAGACTGAACCAACAGATTTATGGATGTCCAAAATGAGAGTTACAAGAGAGAACGTCCTTCATCAAGACTTTGTTGGTTTGGTCTCTAGTCTGATTATTGCCTCCCCCAATTAATTAATCGATAGATTTGAATATTGCTTTGCGTTCGCTGTGGGACCAAATTTGGTGTCATATTGTATTCAGAGACGAGAGCCTTTCTTGTCTTTTGTTAGGGGATTTAGATTCATTGTTCTACATCTTATCTTGCCTTCGAATTACAATTATTATTGGCATTGTAAGCTCGTGAGTGTTTGTTCCAAATGCTGCCTAATTCATTTTTTCAGTGCCATGTAGGTTGTAACTACTTACCGGCTCTTATATGGCACAGCAGAGGCATTGGAATTCAAAAAAGTCACGCGACGGTCTCATTAAAATGTGAGTACTTTGCCGACAGTATGGTTCCTTCAAGCGATAGAAATTTTGGAAATATTGTATCTAAGAAGTGGCAGTAAATTCTTGGGCATTTTCAAATGTCGTCAGAAAATTTTTCGTGCTGCAATGTTTGAGCTTGAGCCAACAACAAAGCAAGAAACTAGTGGTAAAATCGAACTCCGACAAAAAACTTGCAAACATGCCCCACAACCTCTAACTCTTTCTTGAGGAGCACCCTAGACTTCATGAAACTGTGAAATTTGTAGGTTCTACCACAAGCAAGTCGACTGGAGCATCAATATCTGTCATCCCGGCGTATGTACACTGCATTGTGGTCCGAATGGTCAGCAGCGCGGAGCATCCAACGGTTTTGAGCATCTTAAGCATGTTCAAAACCCTACTCCAGATGTCGCTTTTGAACTTGTGCATCGAACTGACAATGAGTCTAAGAGATCACGATCCACGATGGCTCCTCGCAGCTCTCGTTGCGTGGCTTCTTACCACCATGATGTAAGAAGCGACGGAGAGCGAGAATGGCGGCCATCCGATGATGAAAATGCTTATGTTACGCGTTGAGTCGAGCTGAGATTAAGCACAACTGAGGATGGTTCAATTTTTGTTCAACCTTTTTAAAAAAAAAATAAAGCTTGAAAGCGAAGAAATCTCTTGGTTCTTGCGTTTCAGACCAGGATGAGTCTCGTAGTTAGCACATAGGGGATCTCGAATGAACCTTGTCAATATTATTTTTCTTTTTTTTTCACACTCTTCTTGCCTCCATTAAAGCCCCCATTTATACAACTCGAGAGTGGAGAGAAGGAGGCGCCGCCGCTGCCGCCGAGCGATTGCTCAATCCTTGTTCGGTTGTGGTCTCCTCCGAGCCCATTGCAAGCACGCTATAAACATGCCATTTTATGGATTTGCTAGCATACCTGAATTGAAGTTACGATATCCACGAAACGTTTTCTTCATCACTTCGTCTACTTGCTCCTAAAAAAGGAAATCAAGAGACCAAAATTCAAACAAACTTCAAGGAGTCCTTTAACTTTGTCTGTCTTTCGCAGTACCTGTTCATACGTCTTGTACGTCTTGGCAACGTCTTCTCGACGTCCTTCGAGGCTAAAGCACAAGTCAGGATAAAAAACAAAGATTGTTACACTAGCGCTCGTCCCACATCCAAAAGTTCTCGATAAAATTGCTCGGCCAGTGTGTCCAGATATGAAAGCGGCTCACAGATATGCGGAACTGTTGGATTTTCGGGATTGTCAATAATTCGACTGTCTAGGACTCGTCTGAATCGAAAAGCGTTTTGAATAAATTTTGCCGACAAACACGGTAGCTGTCCTTGATTCAGTCGGACCTCTACCTTCATCACGACACAACTTCGCGCAGCTTCTGCATCTGTCAAACGAAGAAAACATAGTTAAAAATGATATCCGAACACGTATTTTTCGTGACCGTCTGCGGCGGGACGCAGAAAGTGGTACCAAAGATATCGCAAGTTATTGTCTTTCTCGCAAAACGTCTCCAGAATTTTCTACGATCAACAGTTTAAAACGAAATCAAAACTTTACAGTTTTATTGCCTGTGATGAAGTGGCACTCGCCGTAGTCTCTAGCGTCATCGTTTGAAGGTGGATGCAAAAAAATAGTCCGAATCGAGGAAATTTTGATCATGATTCTCGATCTATATGAGCGCGGTGAAATTGGCAGAAAATGCCCACCAGAAGATCTGCCTGTGAGGAGACGAGTTTCCTATTGGCCTCAGCACTGATAGATGTGAGACCCTTTTGAGCTTGGGCGAGTCTTGTCTTGATCTCGATCGACGCTTTTTCGCGCAGAAGTTTGATTGCTGTATTGAGCACTCGCGGTATCATTCTTCGCACATTAGCGACAACTGCCTGCGCGTCGACCTGTACATAATGTTCTTGCTTCACTAGTAACGTGTCGAAACGCACGGAGTTGAGTCCACTCACAGCTTTATCGTTACCAATTCCGGCTTGAAACTCTCTGTAGAAAGGAGTGATATTGAAGTCGTGTTCGATGAGTCTGAATAGCAAATTTGACAAAAAATTGACAACAAAAAAGACAAAAAAAAACTAACATTCGCCGTTTGAACTCCCAAGCCATCGTCGAACAGAGCCTCTCGCTCAATGCGTCAATGAATGAAATTGGTTTGCAGATGTGTGAATTCCTCGGTTTGTCGGGATTGTCCAGAATGCAAGTGTCGGTAACACGACTGTAATAAGTTTACGACTTCAAATGAAAAAATAAATCACTTGCATTGTGACCATCTTTCGCCTCTGCGATGCCGTTTTCTTTGCTTTAAGGCATCTACTGCACCTGAAATTAACCAAAGCATGGATTGACCGCTGTGCATACACGTATGATGCGAATTTGAGAGTGCCTGTTGAGTCAAAGCGATTAACAGTGTGGCGTATCCACTGGAAGACGCAATTCCCATGCACTTTGCTACGTGTCTCCAAGGTCGTCAGCTCACCCTAAAGCACGTTGTTTTATTTTTCAAAATCGAGTTTAGGCTTACGGTGAGCTTCGTGAGCACAAATTTACACGGACCGTAATCCGGCGCATAATCGTCAAATTCGTTTTCTCCGATGTTCCTCTCATGGTCTTGATCGGATGAATTTGTTGTATGTGTGTGGACCCCGTTCGATTGACAGTCCTCTACCGCACCAGTCGGTGTTTGCGAAGCGGAAGTTCTGCGCAAACCTGCACCAACCGCAATATTACACCATTCCTGGAATGACAACCTACTTTCGCGAAAGTTGTCAAAGCCAGCCTTCCCTTGGAATTGACACAAGAGGGTTAGGATCTCTTCCTGGCGGCCAAGAAATGTTCAAAATTCGTTTCATCATACCTTGGTTAATTCACTGACCTCGTCACGCCTTGAAATATTGGCGCTGAATTCGTCGTAGAATGCCTTTTTATTCAGTGTCTTATCGATTGCACTGAAATTGAAAATGAAAGACTTTCTCTTGCAAGAAGGTTTACTAACAGAGCAGCTCGCCCAAGAGCGTTGACCTCGAAGCGAAGACGGATGGCGAGTGCATCGACGAGAGGCCGAGGCTGACAAATGTGACGAAGCGGCTCGCCTTCGGGATCATCCAAAATTGCATCATCGCGAAATCGGCTAAAATGAATTATCGTCATTCCTTACGCACATACATGATTGCAAGTGATCCCTTCTGCCCTCGCATAACAACTTTATGGCAATACGCGCAGCTATAAGGGTGATACTTGTTCGAAAAAAAAAACAGAACTTGCATATATACATCCCAGCCTCCGTACTTGCGACGCAGTAACCACTCGTACACGTGCTTCGGATGCGAGCGACTTGGCGTTTGAAGAACAGTCTTCACACTCTAGCAAAACGAAATCTCCTCAATTTATCTTTTTTTTCCTTACATACGCAGCGTAGACGAAGCGAAATGGATATTCAAAAGTGGATGATTGCGAGCTTATAGCGTTATTGTCGGCTTCAGGTTTCCAGACAAGAAGCTTTTTTCGCTTTCGCTCCGGTTCACTACCTTCCGCTGTTCTTTTCTTTGAACGCTTCTGATTCCGTTCGACGTAGTGCAGAGTTGTCAGATAGCGAAAAAATTTTGAGAAGCGCTCTTTCTCAAGCGTTTCCATTACCTCTGCTTTCGTGACCTGGAAAAGTTTTTTTTTTCATTTCCTGCCAGCACCTTATCGCATCTTTTCAGCTCTTCGTGGTTATTAATCTCCGCTTGCAGTTCGTCTCGAAAGTTGTTTACTAGAACTTCGGACTTTTGAGGGCATCTTTGAGTACAGAGTTTCGTCATTTCGTCCTCGTCGGCCGGTCGTGTTCTCCAACGCTCTCCGCCACCGCCGACCTCATCATCCGCCGGAGAGGAGCCGCCGACGGTCGTCGCCCTCGCCACACGCTGAGGAGAAACCGACGCCGTCGCCCTCGACACCGCGGAAGAGGGAGCGCCGCGCAGGAAGAGCCGCCGTCGACACCACGAAGCCCCTGCCCACCCGGCACCGGACAAGCCTGGGCAGTACGTCCGCTCTCACGGGACCAAGCATCGTCTCCCCGTGACCCAGCCCGCGATAAGCTGTGATCCCTGGGAATAAAATCTTATAGTACATTAGAGAAAGCCATGATTGTTATTCCAACCTTGCCAAGAATTCACGGCATCGAGTGAGGATAACTGTTTTGAGGCGGCCGCACACCACTTCGCCGAGCCTTCTTGGTCCACAGATGTGAGGCAGTGTTGGATTGTCGGGATCATCCAGCAATTTTCCATTCAAAAAACGACTTCAAATGGCATTTTCTTATATTTTAGTGAACTTGCGTTGTCGGAGACGCGTTTCCTGTCCTGCGGTTCAATAAACCGCAAGCTACGCATCTAAAAAGTGATTTCGGGATATTACGGAGGGCAATGCTCAAATTTTAGATTAACCCTTATGTTTTTTCGCTACAAACGTGGTTCTTCAACGGAAAAATACAATGTAAACTTACTTGTAGTACAAATAGCCTTTGGGGTTGCTGGGATTTGAAAAACACCACTGATACACACTGCCGGGAAAACGAACGCTTGGTGTTTCGACCGCCGCTGCGCCTGAATATGCGCCGTTTCCCTAAAACAACGAGAATTTCGGTTGCGTTGGGAACGTATCAAAACAAACCGATAGGTGAACAAAATAATAGTTTTTGTCGTTATCTCGCGCCATGCGACAGACTTCGAGAGGAAGAGACATCCTAAACGAATGGCCCGGCATGACACTTATCGCGCCTACTTTGCACTTATACTTGGAAGATGGGAGAGGAAAGAGGAGAGCTCAATGAAGAAAAACAAACGTATGACCTTTCTGAAGTCATAGTGAACGTGAACAAATATTGCGTTGGACATGGCCAGAAAACAATCCCGATTACTAACAAACGTTGAAGCATGCTTTCTTGAACCGCCTCTTGTCCATCTTCTTGCGTTTTTATGGCAAGAAAGGAAGGCGGAAGAGAATAAATGCTGCTTCTTGTAGTTGTGTATTCTTCCTTCTCTCACCTGTCAATTCCTTTTTCTCTCTTCCTCCCAGCGATGATGAGTCTGGACGAGATAGCTTGGGAAGATGGGATGGACTTTGATGACTGGAAGAAATGTTTCTTGTCAAGATTATTTTTCTTTTTTTCGCACTCTCCTTGTCTCTACACCAGCTTTGTCCTTTTGTGACAATCATGGAATCGGCCCCAAGACGTTCTTCGCTCGAGTCGAGAAGCCATCTGAACGACATTTGTACATCTCAGACAAAGCGGACTCTGGAAGAGAGAGAGGAGGCACATGAGGGGATGCAAGCGGACGACAAATCGCCGCGACGAGAGTTGCTCGAGCTTCTCGGTCGACTGCGTCGGCTTCAGCCTCGGGGTCGAGAGGTGAGGGCTTTGTCTTCTTTTTCCTCGTCCCTGGGGACGACGCGCCCGCCGCGCGCGCGCGGGAACGTCGACGGGCCGTGGAAGAAGCGGAGAAGAAGCTCATATTCGGGAGTGTGCGGGCGGCCCGAGGTCCGAGCAGTTGGTCGGGCAGTCCTTCTCCTTCGCCCTCTTCCTTCTTCCATTAAAGCCCCCATTTATACAATTCGAGAGTGGAGAGAAGGAGCCGTCGCCGCTGCCGCCGAGCGCCGCCGAGTCCACCTTCGTCGCCGGGCCGTCAAGAATTCGATCATTGCGAAAGCGTCTTCAAACTTTTCATTTTATTTCGAAACAACTTACGTGCTTCTGGATTTTCTTGATGCATGTGACTCGGTGTTTGGAATATAAAGAAAAATTTTCCAAAGCACTCACCAGGCACACCCATCGATACGGATATATTTTGTCGTTCTTAAGAAGATAATCTTCAACAAGCGCCTTGTCCGCCTCAAAATCATCGACTCTCGGAATGACCTTTCGCTTCTTCGGCGGCGGCTTGGGAATTTCCGCACAACGCCGTTTTCGTGGCCTCAATTTCCTCTTTTTTTTGAAAGCGAACAAAGCGAATGTAGCTATTAAATCTGCTGCGACGACGACACTTCTGAATCTGTAACGACTGGCAGGATTGTTTTCTTGGTCGACGGCGTCAACTTTTCAAGCATGCGTTTTCAGACCTTACCGCTGGTCTTGTTCAAGTTTTTTTATATTAACTTCAAGCCGTTCAAAAAGGAATCGTGAAAAAAAATGTGGCCATGCTCTGGTGAAACATTCTCTCGACTGAAAAATTTTACTGGAGGTATGGGGAATTGAACCCCAGCCCTCTCCCATGCTAAGGGAGCGCTCTACCACTGCTCTACCACAGCGCTCTACCGCTCCCGGTGAGAGAGACCAATTTCGACTGCAAAATGACTAATCAATTGGCAAAAATCCTCTTCTGGATTTTCTTGATCGCAAACATCGTCCGTTATTGTTGCACCAAAGACCATTTGTTTCTTCCAACCCACTCAAAGACTGGGAACTTTTGTGCAGGGCTTCTTCTTCTGTCTTAGACTAGAAGGTTCATGTTTGTCAGCTGCTTCTTGAGACTTCTCATCCACAGACGACAAGCTGTAAGTGTTCACAAGCGTCCTCATTTTTTTGCGCCTACTGTCGTGGAGTGCATCGATAATGTGTCGCTGCTGGCAGAGGTGCTGCTGCGCGATGTGATAATGAGAGATCAACGTGACCACTGGCCAGGTAGACCCTTTCAAGAGCTGATGTGAGGTCATTGTAGCGAAAGCGCTTGGCCATCGTCAGTCGATTAATAGGCAGAGTCTTTTTCGCTGTCTAGTAGTTTCCCTTGACTAATATTTGTCTTTACACTATGTGTTTTCAGATCCTCATGGTCATGGATCGATATTGAAACGCTGGAACCATTTCCACATGTTTCTACTCTTGTAAGTTTCATTGACACGCGGAGTGAACGGTGTCGTGGTGCCCGTTTACGAGCTCAGCGCACTCGCCTTCGAGCCCCTCGTAAGAACAACGAGCATCTCCTTCTGCAACATGAAGATCTCAAGAGATACTTCAACGACGAACTGAAGTTTCATACCACCTTACGTGATCATCATTATAGCTCACAATCAGTTCATGATCGTATCAGTGTACTGAATCATGATAATGGCGTATTTCGAAAGAGTAGGCTCATTGCGAAAGCCCCTGTCTGTGTCAGTAATGCCATAAGTGCCCAGAAAAGAAATAAGGTAGACGTCAAACAGATTTGGTGTTTAATCTCGGATCTCTGGCAACGGCAGAAAACGTTGCCCGTTACGTTGCAATACAACTTCAAAGATAGTCTTTTTGTATTGGCACGAAGTGAAACAATGAAAGGCGCTTCACATTTCCGCATCTTCCTGATTACGAAAATTCTTGTTTGCCAGATCTTTCTTATGATTTCGCATCCACTGACGGCAAGCTGCAAGAACGTAAATGCTCATTTTTGTGTTTGCCTTTATGAAGTCGAGTGCATTGCCTAAACGTTTTTTGCATGACTTCGGCAACTTCTGCCTAGAAAGAGAAACGTAAAAGAAGCTTTGCAAACCTCGGAAAGCCCTTGTAATTCTTCGGCCCTTTGCAATTCGGACTCGTAGGAGTTGTACAATTCGCGCACTTCATTTCGTCCATCGACGACACTGTGCCCATGCTTTGTGTAAAAAATACATTTACAATTGTTTTAGCGCTGCATCATAGAGGCGTTTATAGAATTGTTCGGCCAGTGCGTCGACATATCGAAACGGCTCGCAACTGTGAGGTATTTCTGGATTTTCAGGATCATCGACTACTCGCCCGTTGATCACACGTCTAAGGGAGGATGTTGAACAATTTAAAACGCTTTCGCAAACATTGTCGGCTGAGATGTCCGCAGTTCGCTTCGATCGTAAAATCTGGAGCAGCCACAGCAGCTAAATGGAGGACGCTTTCAGAATCAACTTTGACAATACTTACTAAAAGCGAAGATGTCCACTGCGCAACGGCTTTCCGTAGGCTTTCAATTGATAGGCAAAGGCATTACGACTAGCGCATCGCGTCTCAAGGAGCTTCACCTACACGGTGATTTTAGACTTTACAACGAAAGGCTCAAATATACGGATTGCATCGTCGTGACAAAGCGACAAACACCAAAATCGTCCATCTTGTTGTTGGGCCATCGAAAGTAGTCGGAAGTTTCAAAAACTTCTTCGTTTTCGTGTTCGTTCTGCTCAATATAATACCACAACAGTCATCACCATTACCTCATGAGGGCTCGTTGAATGAGAAGTAATCGAAGCCTTTACAACAAAAGGAAAAAGAGTTTTTGCTGCTTCCAGAATGTGGGCTTTCATTCTCGGAGGCGTTTCCATGTTTTGTGCCAATTTAGAAAGCGATACTTTAAGCGCTTGTGGCGACATTCGTTTTGTCTTCCGAATAATTGCATCCGCATCTTCCTGCAAATGTGAAAAGTTAGTTGGTATTGTCAACTAAATATTTTCTTTTGGAATGAGCTCGGCGAAGCAACACATGAATGAAAGCTACCGCAGGTAGAGCGACGAGAAGCTCGTCAAGGGGAAGAGTGACTTCAAATTGCTTGTAAAACTCGACAACGTCAAAGTTTGTCTCTGCGATGCTAAACACAATATCATAAAATGCTTTGTAATTGGGGCTAAAAACCAACATGCGTCGTCGACACTCCCAGATCATCGTCCAGCACAAGCGGTCGCTTAACACGTCGACAAGGGGAAACGGCTTGCAAACGTGAGGCACCGAAGGGTGATCGGGGTCCGTTATAACTTGATTTTCCGTGATCCGACTGAAATTTCTTTTAATGAATATTCAAAAAAATTGGTTTCCGCACATAAAAATGCGTCTAGCACGTTGCACTGTCGCGCAGCCCGAACATCTGAAGCAATTTTTTGATTGGACATAACTAATTCGTACGAATATACGGTGACAGTTGCACGATGATCCCGGGAAAAGTAGCTCCAATATTTGATCCATTTGTAGACGCATTTGAAATGTTCCTTGCTGGGTGTTTCAACTGTCGTTAATTTACCCTAAATACGGCGTACGATTAGATCTCTTTATATTCTTAAAAATATTTGATGAGGGGTATAAACTTGCACTGTTGATGGTGAGAACGAATTTCAATGGACCGAAGTTTGGCACGGCAAAGAAGTCGCGCTCTTGAAAGTCTTTCTTCGACACATCGGAGTCTGCTGTGATGGCAACACGACGTACTTTTCGGTGCCCCGTCCTTTGGCTTGTATATACTTTCGGCGCTATGGGTTTCTGCTTAGAAAGGTAGCCTCTTCGATACGACGACAGAGCTGAAATATTCTTTTTTTTCGGCAAAAGAGCTCACCTCTCTCGAAGTTTAAATATCCGGATTTGGTTTTAAATTTGCTCATCACTGCAGAGAGTTCCTCCTTTAAAGTGTGTTTGTTTTTTGTTCGCTGCGCATCGTCTTACTCTTACCTCATTTAAGGCAGACACTTCGTGGTGTTGCGCAATATTTGTAAGAAATTCTCCGTAGAAATTTTTCTTGTTAAGGTTTGCATCATTAGCGCTAAAATGAAACCGTTGCTCTGGACTTGGAAATAATTTGGAGGCTAGCAAGAATTAACTAACGTTGCCGCCCGAGCGAGTGAAATCAACTCATATCGCAAACGTTGAGCCAGCGCGTCGATGATGGGACGCGGCTGGCAGATGTGCAGCTGCGTATCAGGGTCGTCCAGTATGCGGTCATTGCGAAAACGTCTTAAGGTTCCTTTCAATTCCAAGCCACTTGAATACGTAAATATCGGGTGGCCGGAAATTATTGAGACTTTTTCCAAGGAAGACGCCTTGAAAACAGTCTCAATAATTTCGGGTCATCCGATACATTTTGGCCGCCGATCCTGGTTGACTTTTCCTAAACTCCTGTTGACATCCGCCACATCTGAAAACAAGCACGAAATAGACCGAAACCTTTGACAGATAGACTTACATGTAGGAATTCCAGTAGATGTGCTCATTATTAAGCGTCCATTCATAGACATGCTTTTGATGCACGCGACTCGGTGTTTGAAGCACATTCTTTCGACCCTGCATATAAAGCATCGAAAACATCATTAATTGATTCATTTTTTTACCCTGCAAGAAAACACCCATCGATACGGAATGATTTTGTTATTTTTGAGAAGATAATCGTCGACGAGCGTCTTATCCGCCTCCGTATCATCGACTCTCGGAATGAGTTTTCGTTTCTTTCTCGGCGGCTTTGGAATCTCCGCAAGACGACGCCTTTGTGGTTCGAGTTTTCTCATTGCCATGATGCGAGCAGAGCGCAGGTATTGAGTAAACCCAGCGAAACGGTCGCGCTCCATGGTCTCGATAATTTTCGCCCTTGAGGTCTAGAAAAGTCTGCGCATTTCGAAGGAATCAGACCTCATCAAGACGGACAAACTCTGGATGCGCATAAAGTTCTCTTCTGAAAGCATCGAGAAAGGCTCGTTCGTCATCTTTGCTCTTTAACTTCCCACTAAAAGTTTTTACAATAGAAAAAGAAACTGGACACTTGTTAATAGCGGTGAGACATCGATCCAGGAGATAGCGCATTAAGCGTTTCGTGACCGCTTTAACGAGCGGAATTCCTTGACAAAGATGCGGATAGCGAGGATCGTCAACATTATCGAGGACCGTTCCATCTTTAAAGCGGCTAAATTATTTTTTTCCAAACCAGCGTCGCTCCGCTCCGCTGGAGCGTAAAAGCGGGCATAGTTTTAGCCCGATAGGTGAACTTCTCCCTCCATCCCTCGC